>JAOVVF010000027.1:10884707-10900941 GCA_028565595.1 Duopalatinus emarginatus
AGAGAGAGAGAGAGAGAGAGAGAGAGAGAGAGAGAGTGTTATAGTTATGGTAATGGCACCTGTATTGTGGGCCAAACTGCTCCAACAGCCACATTTTAAATTTGACACAGCATGCAGACTTTGGATCATCATGTCAAATAATTTACATTTTGGGCCAAAACCGGTCCATTTGTAAATCACTGTATGCCCTAATCCAAATCATTGCCGTCGTTCCACTGTGGTTTGTGAGCTGGATGAAGTAATAAGTGCGGGCCATGACTCATTTGCTGTCAGGGATGTGATGCTACCACCACCATGCTTTAATCTGAAAATGCATTCATCTGTAATGTGCAACGGTTTTATGTTGACTTATAACGAAACATTTTTTTTGTTTCAGGTCACAACAGTACAAAATGTGGAAAACTTAAAAATGTTTGTGTGTGTGTATTCTATATCAAATTATATATGACTTCTTACATGTTACATCAACAAAAATGTATTTGTGTGTCCTAAATTCACATTTAAATCACTTACAATATTTACGATATTACAATACTTGTTTGTTTTTTTTCAGTGAGAAAAAGCAAAGGCCACCAGCAAGAATATTTCCTGTTTTTCAGGAAGCCATAATTAACCTGAATCAAACACAAACACACACGCCTTAATCTAGGCTATGTGTCATGTCAAATATTTCCAAACCACCAACAAAAACACAATATTATAAACAGAATTAAAAATCCCCACACGCCCAAAAGTTATTTAATTACATCGTTAATGACCTTTCTAGCCACTTCGGGCACTCTGATCATTTCTGAATGAATGCCCTTGATGTAAAGATGATAATACTGCATGACCTTTAACATCACTCTTTAAATTACTAAACCCTTCTCTTGTTTGACACACAGACACGGTGACCTTTTTGGAGTTGGAAACCAAAAGGACACCTGGGTAGTGGGGCATCTGTAAACATCTTCTGACTGGAAGCTGGACCAGTACAGCGAGCTTTCAGTCAGATGTTTGCAGGTGCAGGCTGCCACATGACAGCACACATCCTGAAAGTGGAATTCCCAGCTGTGTTGAGGCGTTTCATGTGTAAATATTTATTAAAAAGTGCAACTAGATCATACTGTTCATTGGATGTTTGTACAATGTTTGTACAAGGTGAAAATATCCACCTACCTTTTTGTACTCATACCACTAGAGGTCAGCAACATAACAGACATACACTGGTGTACCAGTTTTCCTAGTACTTCGGTGTAATACTTGGTAGGTCCCCTACGGGGCATGGACTTCCCGAGCTTATATATTCTGTAAAGTGATAACAGGAATGTAAACTACTCTTTTTGACCACTGTGGAGTGAAACACACACAACACACACTAGGGGGCAGTGACCACATGTGCCCGGAGCGGTGGACAGCCCCTAACTCGTTAAAAGAGGAGACAGTGATAACCTGTCCGAGATGTTTGTAGATGTACCAGGAATCACATGAAATGCTAGCTAAACAAACCCCATACCATTATGGAGCCACCACCAATCTTTACACTAAATACTCATCATAGCCCCAGCCGTCTTACCTGTGTGTTCTTCTTAACATCTAAATATACAGGGTGAGTCAAACGTCGTAGGACACATGACCACCTTCCCATTGGAAAATCTGCCCTTGATCTAATATGGCGTCCATGTATGGTGGACATAGCCTAAAAGACGGTGCCCCTTCACTCATTACTTGCTGGGAGTATTCAGATGTCATTTTATTTCTGAAATTAAACGTCTCCTGACTTTCGACTCACCAAGTTTAAGTTTTAAGTTTCTACTTCATTCAACAATAGGTTACACTGCATAGTGTTAAAAGGAACTTTTAAACGTTCCTCAGTTTGAAAGTGTGGAGGAACCTCTTAAGGTGCTTTAAGAAACCGTCTCAGTTATATCCAAATAAAGATCCTCTAAGAACCTTAATTCTAATGGGTTCTTTGAGGAACAAAATTTTATATTGAGGAATCCCAAAAGTTCCTCCAGACACCTCTGTGAGCACTGAGGAACATTTAAGTTCTTGGAGGAGCCCCTAGATTCTTGGAGTAACCTATGAGGCTCTTCAAGGAACTACAAATTTTTACAGTGTGCCGAGATACATCATGATATTAATCCGTTACACTTATTTATATTTTTAGCTGTTTTATTTACCAAATTCCTTTTTAAATACACAATATAAAACAAGGTGAAAATATTAAAAGTCTGTACACGTAGACAGGTGACAAATTAAAGGAAAAACTACTAAGACATTTTCTGTTGGTTTTTCCTTTAATGTGTCACCCGTCTGCATAGCTCATGAAGGCTCGTCTAATTAAACTTGATTAGCAAAACGTTTAATGAAACATTTCCAGGCGGATTTTGTTGCAGTCCTCTGGGTGTCTGATTGCGATTCCGTTACGAAGGAGCATTTCTATGTATGGCGGCCAGAAGGAGTCGTCGATGGTCACGTAGGGTTCATGAGGAGTTTCCAGGGTTTTGTTTGTTAATTGCTGCATTAAACACATACAGTTATGTATACACCAATTGGTACATGACACCTCTCTATTAAAATGTTAACTTTAAAATAAAAAAAGTGGCAGACATGCCGACGTACCTCAAGGATCTCACTTAGTGAGATAAGATTATCTCCGTAATCTGGAACGAGACCCTATGAAAACATAAAAGAATCATTACTTGTACAGCTGGGCGATAAAATGATAATGATAATTATAGCGATATATATTGTTTCCTCAATAGAAGTATAAGTAGTCGATAACACGTTGATAGAATTCGTTCCATCCATGTTTTGACAGACACAACGAATAGCCAATCAAAATGAGAAAAGGGCCACACTGAACCAATCACACACATGCACACGCATGCACACCAGTACTAATTCACAACTCTGTGAAATGTTAGTTTTGGTTGTTTTCTTTTGTTTACATTTGAAAGCTGCTTGAATTCATACTAATGATTTATACAGAATATTTTTGTTTATTTATTTGTGTTTTCCAACAATTTTAAAATGTTTGAGTCTATACAAGAAAAAAGGATACAGTATAAAGGTCGATTTTTGACATTTTATTTTGTGTTATTTGCTACTTTTATTTAATTTGAATTTACTTTATTTTCCTACAAAACTTGAAAGTTTTAAGATTTTATAATTTTAAGAATTGAGATTATTTTATTTATTTGGGGTTGACCAACTAATTTAAACCAGAATTTTCCTTTTGATATCTTCACCTTTCACTTAGGAGTAAAAAAGAAATATTGATTTGATTTATATTGTGATATATATATCGATATTGACTGATATGAAAAAAATATTGTAATAAGATTTTTTTTATATAGCCCAGCCCTATTTACTTGTAAGAAAAGTTTCCCATTACTATGGGAAGTAAAATAATGTCAGTAGAATAATAAGGAGACACACTTTCTTTTTCTTGCCAGCTGCTTGTTGACCAGGAAGAGGGAAATGCTCGGCCAACATGTCGCTTAGCGTCTCCATGAGGGTGCCATGATAATCCTTCACCTTGGTGATTTTTCTCTTCATGTCCTGTAGAATACTGGAGAAAAACAAAAGGAAGCTGAATGTTGAAACGACCGTTAGGTCAATTTGATAGACTGAAGTGCACACAGAGAAATTTCACCTCTGCATTTAATCCATCACACACACTAGGGGGCAGTGAATACACATGCCCAGAGCGGTGAGCAGCCTAAGGCACACAATGGGAGCAGATGTTTAGATGCTTTGCTCAGGTCATGTCTTGATGGTGTTGGGGATCAAGCCAGCAACCTTGCGGACACAAGGCTGATCCCTACCCTCGAGCCATGGCTGCCCCACATGACTGAGAGCATTATGAATTATTGCAACAGTTCCATGGCTACAATTACAGTCACAATAGTGTTTAGCAGGATCCTACCTAATGTATATAATATTTACCCATCAAAGATAAGTTACTCCCGTTAATGCATTTTTAACTGGTAGAATCACATCAATCATTTAAACAAATAATCCAGGCAAATTCCGGCCAGATGAAAGACTTCCTAGCTCATTTCTAGCTATGTTTTTTCTTCTGTCCGGTTTACTCAGCCAGCAAAGCCAAACAGAAAATATTCAAATAGTAAAATGACCCACTGGTACGTCTTTATTATTGTTGTGCTGTAAACATGACGGAGGTTTAGCTTTAACACTGAGAAGTGTTGCCCAGTCTGTACCTGTGTTCTGTCAGCTTTTCACTGTCCTCACGCAACCTTTCGACTCGTTCAGTCACCGCACTTAGTACCTCCTTCTTCTCTTCTAGCCAAACCTGCTCTCTGTAAACAACAACTGTTAAATGTCTGTATGTAAACATTGATATGCCATAACATAACACCACCAGCAAAAACAGCTCTGAGCCACCAAAATGTTATGAACAGATCCTTCTGTGGATCTTCTTCGGGATCAGATTAGATGGGATAGCCCTCACCTCCATGCATTTCAGTAAATCTTGGGCACCAATGACCCTGTCACTGGCTCACTGGTTGTCCTTTTTTGGACCACTTGTGGTACCCTACCAGAACTGTTAGATTCTTACACCCATTTTTCCTGCTTCCAACATATCAACTTCGAGACCGGACTGTGTTCTTGCTCTGTAATATATCCCACCTATAGACAGGTGTCAGTGTAATGAAATGGGTGAAGTGAATTACACCGATGGTCAGTGGTTTTGTGGTGTTTATGTTATGGCTGATCGCTTAATTAAACACCACAGAGTATATCATTACAGGAAATTGATATAGTGGGAACAAACTTATTGTACTTGTCATATAAGTATAGATGAAGTCAGAGCTGCTGTTAAAAAAGGTTTATCAACTGTATAATAAAATGAAGTAATACTGAACAGGAGGACACCTTTGCAGTTGGTCTTTCAGGGCGTCTCTCTTTGCCTGGGAGCAGGAAAGGACCATCTTCAGCTGACTGTTGTTTCTTTGCAGCTAGAAGATGAGAAAACAAAGCTGGTTATGAAAGAAAAGAAGTGTGCTGTTTGTATGATTAAAATAATTTAAGGCTTTTTCTAAATGAGGGCTGCTTACCTCTTCCATCCCAATGGCAAGTAAAATTTCAGGGTTTGTTGAGAGTACTAATAAAAAAAAAAAGCATTATTAGAAGATTATATTGGTGGTCTAATACTAAAAAGCGTAATCTATTACAGTAAGAATTTCACATTCTGTTATTCTATATAATGCTCTACTTGGTGTTCCTTTGTAATTGTTTGTCATCAAATACGTTAGTAAAGTTTACAAGGTTTTCGTCATTTTTTTTTCTATTGATGAGAAGCAAAACTGAAAACTGCAAGTAAAAAGATTGCCTACAGGATCTATGCATGTGCAGTGAGGCCAGATTTTGGATTTTGTGGTAAAATCTGGCGAGAAAAAAACGGCCAGATTTTGACCCCAGTGGAGATTTTTCACTTTTCTCACCACAAGCTGTCACTTAAAAGTTGGGTATATTTTCTCCTGACTTTTTTTGGCAGATAAGCATAACTAATGAACTTCTAAATGACTGCTACTACTAGTATGTAAATATTAAAAGCCGTGGCACAATATGGCGCTACATCGTTTGAGTGAAATCTACTAAGATACAGTAATTAACATATAATTGAATAAAGGTGTTGCAAAGTAACACTTACTGAAGAATTTGTAATTAAATCCACTAAGAATTATGAATAACCTTTACTTCAATATATGCTGTTAAATTCGCTAGCTGTTTTATGTGGAAAAAAATTAAAACATTTTTTCTGTGATAATGCCATATCTCACTCTTGCTTAGAGTCTCACTGCCAATATGTACTTTCTGCCTATACTGCACCTCCATTTCCACACACTTCTTCCTGCTAGTCTTGTCTACACCTCTGTACTGTAATGTCTGGAGTTACCCAAAATAGGACGGCTGCCTTTTACCTCCTCATGTCCTCTTAGGGAGTTTTTCCTTGACCCGTTACCTCTGCCTTGTTCTGTATGGACCTAAATCTACACCTGGATGTCTGTAAAGGTACACTGTGATGATCTCTATGGTTAAAAGTTCTACACAAGTAAAAACTATATAAATAATGACTTACGTTTGGGTTCCATTTCTTGCCACTGTTCCAGCTCTGTCATCATGGCGTTCAGACGATTCATAGTCTGCCAGGATTAAAAGGTTTCTTTAATAATAAAATAAAAATAAAATAAAACGTCTTTCTGTAGGACTGAAATAGATGGTCAGTGAACTTTGAGCACCCATGACCATGTCGCTAGTTTATTAGTTGTCCAATGCCTAGTTTAATTAAAATACCCTTGGAAAGCTTCTCAGAAACTTCAAAATGCTCACAGAAAGTCATTGTTAAAATGTTTAATTTACCATCAAATCTATCATCAAATGATAAATGATGATGCTTGATAATAAGCTAATCAATTCATTTTGAGTGTCATTCGCATATTATGAAAAATATTTCAATACATTATGCATCCCTACACTGAAGTGCCAAGAAAAATGGTGCACATTGGTGGTGGCTCCACAATGGTGGAGTCTGCCTCTTTTCTGATGAGTTACGTTAGTTCATGACCAAAAAATTTCCACCAGGTTGTGGAGTCCATGCCCCGTGTGGGACCTACAAAATATTAGACTGTGGTCTGTTTTTCTGGCACTTTAGTCTATATATCGGTAATGCAAATGCAGCAGGAGCCTCACCTCATTTGACTGTCCATCACCAGACCCTTCATCTGCCGAGATGATTACATTCTGAAGCTGAGAAAAAGATAATTTTGGATAATTATGAATCATACGTATGTTGTTACTTTTTTGTTTGTTTTTTTTGTCCACCATTTTAGTCAAATTAACTCAGACTTAGAAAAGAGAATTGGATTACTGACCTTTTGTAAGACCTCAAAATGGTCTTCACACTCGTCCAGCAGCTCGGCTCGCGCTGCCTCCGAACAACCTGATGAGAGGACCGGAGCCTCTGTAGCCTCGGCGGCGCTGACCTCCTGCTCCATCTCTGTCTGAATAAAAACAAACCATTGGTGATGAATCTAAGGTGATCTGGAAAGCATTAGTGTGTAAGATGAATGTCATACATTATATACACTGATCAGCCATAACATTAAAACCACAAAACCAATGACAGGTGATGTGAACAACATTGATATCTCATTACAGTGGAACATATTGGACAAGTCAACAGTTAGCTCCAAAAGTTGGTGTGTTGGAACCTGGAAAACAATGGGCGAGTGTAAGAATCTGAATGACTTCGACAAGAGCCAAAGAGTCGACTCAGGATGAGATCATCTTCAAAACAGCAAGTCTTGTTGGGTGTGGTACGAGACCTTGTTGAGGTCTGGTTTAGGTTAAGTTATAAACAGTAAACTTGTCACTCCATAGCTCCATCCATTCAAGGATGTGGTCTACAAAGACATATGCTTCAAAGGCTGCATAGACCGTCAAGGCAAAACCAAAACAGGATATGTTAGCTGGTGAAAGAACAACCGGTTGGATCCTTGTTGCCATGGAAAAGGAGGATGCATTTCTTGGCTGCACATAAAAAAGCCTTCACAATAGGAAAGCCTGGTCACATCACTGTGACACAATCTTCAATCTTTAATTGCAGCCTCTGAAGGATGGAGCCCATGAATTAGGACATGG
This sequence comes from Duopalatinus emarginatus, assembly GCA_028565595.1. Lineage (NCBI taxonomy): Eukaryota > Metazoa > Chordata > Actinopteri > Siluriformes > Pimelodidae > Duopalatinus > Duopalatinus emarginatus. The sequence continues at coordinate 10,892,361 of JAOVVF010000027.1, forward strand.
CTTATAAGTCACTGGAGACTCCTTCCACTAGTGCTACATAATTCTCTCTCTCTCACACACACACAAAACAAACAAAAAAACTGTAATATAAACAATATACACTGAAGTTCCAGAAAAATTGGTACACTAGTCTAATACTTGGTAGTTCCTGTTCAGGAAATGGACATAAGCTTGGTCCATGATACTGTTGTATTCCGAGATTTAGGATTTCTGTGTTCCACAGTGCGATCCGTTCAATAACGTCAAGATCTGGTGACTTGGGTGGGAATGGCAAATTCCCAAAGTCAATCAGATAAGTGTTCCAGTAACCATCTGTGCTGAACACTACGGGGCAGTGAACATACTTGCCCAGAAGTAGTGGGCAGCCCCACACCATGGTGCCCAGGGAACACGTGGGCCACCTTTAGTCATATTTTGGTCACAAGACCGGTTCCACAAGGTCACGGCTGCCCTCAGACATGTGTGGCGGTGTATTGTCCTGTTGGAAGACACCAAACCTATTAGAATGAATTCAGGAGATGGTGTGGACGGCTGTGACTTGTCAGAAAGAAGGCACAGAAGGCGTGGTCAACTGTCAGAGATGTACCAGGGGTCCTATTGAATGCCAGCTAAACAAAGTTCACACCAGTATGGAGCCACCACCAGCCTATGTTTACTAGTTTGTCTAGCACTTCAGTGCATATAAACACTTAACAAGTATTCTTATTATTTGATTATTAATCTTTATAACAGTTGTTTTACTAACCTGACTAAATTACATAACATACATTACATTAATTGTGCTTTATTTGCTTGACACACTAATATTTTCCTCTCATTCTGCTATGAAACTATGTTATATTAGCCAACTGTTGAGATTGTAGGCTAACATGCAGGTCAAGCTAGGTGGTTAGCTTGTTAGCTAACTATGAAGCTAACAACAAAACTGACACTTGAATTATAAAATAAAAGATTACTGGATTTACAACACTGAGCATCCACTATATCAAATAACTAGCCAGGCCACATCTCAAACTCCTCATTCTGCTACACAGAGTGCTCTACAGAGCCAGCACTAGGTAGTTCTCGATGCCCTCAGTAGTGCACTAGATATAGGGAGTAGAAGGCCGATCAGGACGCGACCACTTGTTTTGTTGCTAGCTAGCCGAGTTATCGATGGAGAAAAGTTCTAAAACGTTTAAAAAAACCTACACTTACCGAACGGAGGTGTTTAATTTAATATCTTAACAGTTTATAGATGACACTCCAGCTCTGACACGTATCTTTAAAGTGTTTACATTCTTCCCCTGAAGCTGTTCCTGTCGCGTTCAAATGAAAATGGCGCCAGCTGGCCCGCCGTGACGCACTTCCGGCTAGCGCGTTGGTGAGCGTAGAGACGGCGCAGGATTTGCGCAGTTTGAACGTATGCGCAGATAGAGTTTTGGTTTCATTTAACTTATTAGAAGAAAAGACATTAACTAGGTGACATGTTGCATTGTACAAGGTTTTAGAAGGAGATATTAGATACATTAGACCATGTTTATTGCCTACACTTATAATATGTGACTTAAGGTCTTGTCAGACCTTTCTGACAAGAAGATAATCAATACATTTATTTATAATTATTTTATATATAAGGTTATACACTATACTATATTAAATAAGTATTCAGTCCTCTGCTTTCATCCCATCCCATCATGATCCATAGGGTTTAATATGATGTAGGCCCACCCTTTGCAGCTATAACACCTTCACTTTCCACAAGGTCTAGGACCGTGTTTATGGGAATCTTTGACCATTCTTCCAGAAATGTATTTGAAGAGGTCAGACACCGATGTTGGACGAGAAGGCCTGGCTCACAGTCTCTACTCAAATTTATTCCAAAAGTGTTTTCTTGAATTAAGGTCAGGACTCTGTGTAGGCCAGTCAAGTTCTTCCACACCCAACTTGCTCATCCATGTCTTTATGGACCTTGCTTTGTACACCTGTTGGGATGAATTAGAGCAGAGACTGTAAGCCAAACCCAGACTCATCCATTGTGCTGCCAAATGCGTGATTTATCATTCCAGAGAACATGTCTCCAGTGTAAGGCTAAGATTCAGCTGCTTAGCCATGGAAATCCATTCCATTCCACACTCAATGTTCTTGAGCTAATGACATGACTGTTGCAGGTCTGTAGAGCAATTGACTCTGCAGCAAGTTGGAGATCTCTGCGCACTATTCACTGCAGCATCCGCTGACACCATTTTGTCATTTAACTTTGCCTACCACTTAGTGCCTGAGTTGCTATCATTTCCAATCGCTTCCACTTTGTTATAATATTGCAGACAGTTGACTGTGGAATATTTATTAGTGAGGAACTGGAACACCTGAATTCAATTATTTGAATAGGTGAGTGAATACTTCTGGCAATATAGTGTATATATTATAGCAAAGAAGTCATAGCCAGATGGGAGCATCAAAAAATAGATTGCCCTTAATGATATTTTTGGCTGTCCTCAGGCACTGCTTCAGGTGAATATCCTGTGGAGACTGGTATGTTCATGCTAATAATTACCTCAGTTTATCTCTCTCTTTAGTGGGTATGTCTGTATTAATTCTTAAACTGTAGCAGATGAAATGTATTCTCACGTAGTTGTTCATCCTCTCCAGGTGGCTATAATGTGTTCAGTCCCAGATTGCAGGGGTTCCAATAGGGCAGACAGGGAGGAGCAAAAGAAGGATCTGGCCATCCACACTCCATCAAGAACTTCATAACAATATAAATTAGTGTCTTGGGGCAGTAGTCGTTCAGTGAATAGTGAATAGTGGATTTCTTCAGGAACAAACCGCTATCAGGTCCCAGACCACTTGTCCCACAACACATTGTACCCACTTTTATAAGGGATTGGTTCTCTGTCGGCATGTTTACTGAGTTTTGTTTTTATTCAGAAGGTACGAGCTAGTCGTTTGGTTTTACATATTTTAATTTAAGAACATCGCTACTGAAAAAGATTTGGATCAGTATTAACTTATTGTTTACCTGAATGAATCAGTCTGTATGATAAACCATCAAATCCATTAAATACTACTACTTTTATTACTAACAACAACAACAAATACTACCATTACTACTACCACCACCACTAACAATAAATACTACTACTATTACTAACAAAAACAATAAAAAAAGCATCAACAACAAATACTACAAATAATATTACTATTACTAGCCCCACTAACAAAAAGTACTACTACTACTTTAATTACTAACAACAAAAACAAATACTACTACTGATAATTTTATTACCAACTACTATTACTAAGAACGACAGCAGCAACAACAACAAATACTTCTGCTACTATAACTAACAACAACGACTACTACTATTAACAAAAACTGATAATACTACAACTTTTCTACAATTTTTATTAGTAACAAGAACAATAAAAACTATTACTATTACTAATAACAACTACTACCACTAACAGCTACTACTTTTATTGCTGATTAGCAACAAATACTACTACTGTTGCTAACAATAAATACTTATATATATATATATTTTTTTTTTCAAAGTAACATTCAAATTAACAATAACACATGCAAACAAGAGACTGTAACCTAACAAAGACATATCTAAAAGAATAATTGAATAAGAGGGAGGAAAGGAGAAAGAAATGAAAACAAACAAATAAGTAAATAAATAAAATTAGATAAAATTAAATAAATAAATAACAATAAATACTTCTGCTTATTATTGCTAACAACTAGTACTATTATTATTATTACTATTACCTTCAACAACACATACAAGTAATTATTATTCTTTGAGAAAAAAAATTAACACATTATTTTAACACACACAGACTCACACACAGAAAGAGAGAGAGAGAGAGAGAGAGAGAGAGAGAGCGTTTCATTGTAATTCATTGACTTGTTCAGAAATGCCGGGTTTAAAAAGGAGAAAGAAAAGAGCGGACATTCATGAGTACAGATGCCCTCTGTAGCAGAAAAAAAGCGCCACTGTGTGTCTTTTGTCTGCGCAGTGTTAAACCGTTTTAAAAGGCAGGGTTAACGCAATCCATCAAATTGTCTGAAATTGTGGGGAAATTTCTAAAAACCATATGGCCCGCAAGCGTTTGCGTCTTTATCCGTGCGCCGGGACGCGCTTGTTTCAGTATGGCGCTCCGCAGGAGGCTCTCTCTCAGCCATTCACACATGTCACATCAGCCTTCATGCTTTTTAGGCCAAAATTACGGCCTCGTCTGTGTGCGAACAAAACAGCAAGAGAGAAAAACCGGACCCAAACTTCGTGGTTTTTGTGGCGTCTTTTCTCCGCAGACTCCCAGATTGGTGTTTCTCACATAAATTTCGGCCCCGAATGGGCAAAACACACGATGCCGGGTCAAAAAGCCGAGACACGCTTATAGAGAGAAGAGAAAGAAGAAAGCAGAGCCAACTGCTCTGAAACAGAAGAGAAACAATGACAAGAATGCCTGCAAAACGAATAAGGCCAGAAAGATGCGGCACTTAGCGTCTGCTAAAGAGTATGCCCAAGTGGTTTTGTCTCTTTTTACCCCTGTGTTTTTGCCCCCTGACGGCTGCACACAGTTAGTTAACCAGGATGACAAACATGGTTAATGAAGTAAAGATGCACCTGGCCAGAAAAACCAAAAAATAAAACAAACAAACGAAAAAAAAAACACACTTTCTTAGATCAGACTTACTTTCTCAGGTCCATTTAAATAAAGGGACATGATTGTTTCATCTGTCATTACATAAATATTAAAGGCTGAGCACCACTTAACATAAAATACAGAGTACCTAACGTGATGATCAATAGTCAGAAAATATTTTAATTTTTTACAAGTTGATGAAATACAGCTTAAATGACAGTTGTTTAACCATCTTCATCAAATTCAGAAATATCAGCTGAATCTGAAGGCCCATCACTAAAAGTCCAAGTCAGTCAGAATGGAGTTTTACCGCAGAGTTGTTCACTTTTGTCCACCAGTGACGTAGCGTCAGGAATTTCCATAGCGACCTCAGGTTATTCCATCAATTTAATCAAAATCGTCAATTTTAAAGCAAATTAAGCTGCTATTTTTTATTAGAATTGATGTCTATATATTTCAGTTTTTAAAACAGTGTAAAATCACCAGCGGTGTCCATGTGGTGGTGCTTAGCCATTAAGTGATCACATGGAAAACATATAATTTATGAAAAAAAAATAAAGAATCATATACTATACTATACTATACTATACTATACTATACTATACTATACTATACTACACTATACTATACTGTACTATACTATACTGTATGTACTGTCCTGTACTATACTATACTATACTTTCTTTGTTGTAAAAATGCTTCTTGGCAAAGCCTATTAATTTCCCTTTTAAATGGTGCCACAATTGTAAAGAACGTGCATTTGTGAGATGAGCAATAGAGCTCAGTTTGTAGGTTGCACCCATTAAATATGGCAGATCATCTCAGCCAGTGCCAAACAGCTTATTCTGCCATTGACTATTTTGGGGTTTGGTGATTGAAGGTTGAAGAAACAAGACATATTGGCACATTAAACAAACAGTTGGATCGTAGGGTCAAAGTGTGGAACATTTCTTTACTATATAGATAGGTAGACAGACAGACAGACAGATAGATAGATAGACAGATAGACAGATAGATAGATAGATAGATAGATAGATAGATAGATAGATAGATAGATAGATAGACAGACTTGTAGATTTATGTATAACTAGGACTGGTTACGCTCAAGGTTTCTTTTTTGTCTCAGGTAGAATTTCTTTTCTACTGTTACCTCCAGCACACACACACACACACACACACACACACACACACATGTCATGGAAGTCATGGAAGTCATTATGTCCTTATGATTTTTGGCAGGTCAGTGTAAATAAATTATGTGAGTACAATAGTAAAAATCATCTCCAATAATTTATTAATTAATTCATTTACTCATTCATTTAGGTGTAAAACAGTGTGGGGAAATTGCCCTATAGTTAACATATTGTATCGGGTTTAGACTTCATATGATTTCATTTGTTATCTGAAATTCCTAGGTCAGATAAAATTATCATCACCACCTTTATTATCACCACCAACAGCACCACCACCACCACAACAACAGAATGATATAAATATGGGGGCAAGTTGAATAGTTTGTAAATAATTAGTTTTATTCTCAAACGCATTAAAAAAGTATATAAAATAAAAAATAAAATAAAATTTTAACAATGCCCAGATTTAAGGCACTTGTTGAGGTAATATGTTTTCATCCAGCAATGTTCTACAACCCAAGATCCACACACACACAGGATAAACCCATCTGTTATAAATACTCAGGCATGAGTTAAGTCCAAATCACACGTGAAACTGCGTAACAATGCACGTGTATGCGTGTATCTTAATGCATCTTATAATAAACAGCAAGAATATTAATTTAATAATAAAAAAGCAAAATGAATAGAGTCTGTTATCTCTTTTTCCCAGTCCACCCCGGGTGTGATAATCAGTCATCCACGTCTATTTCCACGTCCTCGTCCTCGTCCTCAGAGGGACTTGTGTGGTCTGAAAAGGACGACGTGGAGCGCGACATGCGCAATTTGTGCGCGCTCTGCAGCTCGTGTCTGACCTGAGAAGACCACTGTGTCCCTGTGTGTTCTCTACTTTCTGTAGCACTTCCTTCCAGTCCAGATGTCTCCTCTAAAGGCACTGCTCCGACCGCTCTCGCCGACTCCACGTCCGCTTTCAGCTCCTCCATGTCCCGCTTCAGTTTAGCGCGGCGGTTCTGGAACCAGGTGATGACTTGCGCGTTGGTTAACGCCAACTGCTGGGAGACCTGGTCCCGGTCCACGGGGGACAGATACTTCTGACACATGAACCGTTTCTCCAGCTCGTACAGCTGGTGGTGTGTGAACGCAGTCCGGGACTTTCTGCGTTTTTTGGGAGTACTCCTTTGGCCACAGACACTGAGCCCATCTCTACCTGCAAAATATAAACACTTTTATTATTATTATTATTATTATTATTATTATTATTATTTTATTAATAAAAAAACAATATCTCATGTATCAAATGTCAAAACTCACTAAGTACTATATTACACTTATTCTATACCTTTAAATTATTTGTTTATTTGTTTATTTATTGTTGTGTTGCTGTTGTTGTTATTGTTACTGTTATAAGTTGCTTATTACTTAAAAAAAAAATACTTAAAAAAAAAACTTTTGTTACTTGATTATTTTTTTTATTATTATTTATTATTGCCATAGTTTATTTAGTTATTTTAATTATTATTTATCCTTACCATAGTTTACTTTTTATTTATTCTTCTATACAATAAATACAATTGTTAACATATTTAATTTTTTTATTTTTATTATTTATTTGTACCATACTTAATTTTTATTTCAGCTAGTTTTCTTTCTATATTATTATTATTATTATTATTATTATTATTATTATTATTATTATTATTATTATTATTATTAGTATTATTAGTATTATTATTAATGCAGTATTGACACTTACCCTCTACTGCTTGGAGCACACCCAGCTCCAGACCTCTGAAGGTTTTACTGGTCAGCTCCTGCAGGGCACACAGGGGTGATGTCTGGCTCACAGGAGACGAGACGCGGTGCTTCACGCGTGCAGGTGAACTCAGGTGAGCTCTTGTCCCTCGGTTAGAGTTACCGAGAATGTCTGCAATGCTAAAAGGCGTGAGGGGTTTGTTAGAGCTCGCAGGGGGTGGAAGTCGCTCCAGTGGGTTTGGCTCGCAGCCCTCACGAATCACCTTGTTGATGTTCACCTTGGCTGATGGCATGATGTCTGGACTGGGGTTCATTCAGCAGTATGAAGATATCTCACTACTCCAGTCAGTATCCAAGCAGGAAGACTGTCAGTGCCATGATCTTATTCTTACAGAAAGCATCTCAGAGTAAATTCAGAACCTGGATGTCTTCAGGATTATGCACACCACTCATCTGGCAATAATGTCATCCATACAAAGGTAAAAAAAAACAGGTTACAGGATGCCGATGTAGCCTGTGATGTCTCTCCTCTCACTCCTTCAACACTTTGCCCTGAAACTGGTGCAGTTCCTTAATGAGAGGGCATGTCTAGTAGGAGGAGTTACACTCAATAAGACCTCCACCACAGAGCTGCTCTGTGATTCACTAATCTGATTGGTCAGGAGGTCTTGATTAATTTTCCACATCAGCAGCTCTGACATGGGTGCAGATCTTTTTTTTATGAATTTATATGAATGCACTTATTGTGATGGTTTAAGTTTTCAGGAATAACTATTTCGTGCTGTACCTCTTCGGGATATACTGTTCTAGGAAAATAATCTCTTCTACCAGGGTGGCCAGTTATGTTTTATTATTATTATTATTATTATTATTATTATTATTATTGTTATTTTTTTAATTTATTATTATTAGTAGTAGTAGTTGTAGTAGTAGTAGTAAAATAATTTATGGGATTCATTATTATTATTATTTTACAATTATTACAACAACAACAAAACAACAACAACAACAACAACAACAATAATAATAATAATAATAATAATAATAATAATAATAAT
>JAOVVF010000027.1:10926479-10948174 GCA_028565595.1 Duopalatinus emarginatus
AACACGCCCCAAGACGATTTTAGACCCGCCTATTTTATGCATTCTATTAGTTTTTACATTTTTTTAATTATTGTTCACTCATCTATAAAGGTAGCCTGAGGCAATGTATTTTTAAATAAAAAAAACTGACATAAAATTTAATTAAGTAATTCAAATAATAGTCATTAATCATTTTTGTTCCGGTAATATACATAAACACGCCCCCGAATACACTCTGGCCCCGCCCCCAAACCCTTGTTATCTCCTCCCCCTGCCCCTGTCTTTAGTCTGTTATTGTGAAACAGAGAAGGAGGAGGAGGGGTAGAGGAGTAGGGATTAGAGGAGTAGAGGGAGGCTATCGACTGTACAGGACACACAGACAGAGACAGGAGACAGGAGACCGGAGACCTGCACAGCTGCGCGCGCTCGCTGTTTGTTCCGCGCTGCTCTCTGGTGTCGCTACGGCGCATGCGCACAATACCCCAGCCTGTGCAGCTGCTGCTTTCTGCTTCACTGAAAGAAAGGTGGGTAAAAGAAAAAAAATGGCGAGTTAAGGGGATACAGTTAAACCATTTTGTTGTACACGTATCCTTCACGTGTACTGTACGTGTGTGTGTGTGTGTGTGTACACGGACCTTGTTTACGCCTTTTTGGTCGCGTGCGTGTGTGTAAAACGTTAGATTTAGACGTTAAATAATGATAACAATAACAACAGTAACAGTAATAACAAAGTGATGAGATGTGATGAGATGTTTGACTTCTATGCACAAAAACAAACAGCCTTCTGCTGCCTTGTTTACCTGTAATCCAGCAGGACAGTCTATAACTATGTAATATTATAGTTATAACACTTTATTCATGTTGAGGTTGTGTAATAAACTGCAGTCCTGAATGCTAGTTACAGCTGTGTAATGCTAGTCAAGCATGTCATTGTTCTGTAACAGTGATGTGATATAATGTTACATTACTTACACTCTGATAGGACTTGGTACTGAGATATTAAGTACAAACCTAATTCCAGTTTTTAATCCATAAACACATCTTAAAGCCACAAATGTAAACACCTTGTTGTCATCTGGAGGCTCAGAGGCTCATATCACCCCCTCGGAAATGACTTCTGTCAACACTTGTCAAAATATCCAAATCTGTCCTCTGTTACAGTTTACTAAAAGTGATCAAGAATTGATTTTTTTATGTAAATCTAATAAAATCAAAAGCTCGAAAAGTTTTGGTTTGTTAGAATTGTGTGTTAAATTTCCAGTTTTTATATACAGCTGTAAAATATTCATATTTTGATATTTTATTATTGATCTTTAAAGAAACAGGACTAAAGAACTGAAGTGAAGAACCGAAAAAATATTTATTTTTGTATTAGTGATTAGTGAGCTTAACATAAAAAAAATAGGAAAAATAGAAAATGCGTCTGTAATTTTCTCAAAAGGAGAATTTTAAATACTGCTTTTGTGATCTGAGATTTTTAAATATTTTTAAACATGTAACATTTTAAATTTGTTAGCATAAAAGATTAAAATTGTAAGTTATTATGACGTTTTTATTGTTATTTATTAACATATTTGTAACAGAATATTTTATGTCTTTTGTTTATTAATTTATTGCTTTGTTGTTTTTCTAAAATCACAATTTGGTAAATACATACATACATATATACATACATAGTTACATACATACTGGCCAATATTACATTCCGGTAAATTTCTAGTCCCTCAGCTGAAAATATGACATACATGACTGATTGATTCATGGTGTGTATTGATGGAGATTATACAGGGAGTTTAAATGTACTTAATTCTGTTTGGTGACTATTTCTTTACATTTATATATATATATATATATATATATATATTATACTTTTCTGCTGGAAATGTTTATATACTGTACATTTAAAAAAAGATTTAAGGTACACGATTAGACCATGATGTTCTGAGGAATGGTGAAAGGAATGCTCCCAGTTTAATGCCTGTTTTTCCAGTAGTGCACTTTAAACAGGTAAGTATCCACACTATGTGAAGAACCACATTTTCTAAGACTGTACCACTTCTAGTCGCAACATAGCCAGCAGGCGCCCTTTGGCCCATTTATTTTCTGTTCTCGCAACAAAAGCTGCCAGCCTGTTAAGTTGCAGCCTACTTTTTTGTATATTTTTTTTCTCTGTCGTTCCAGTTTTGGTTAAAATTTGTAAGCAGGCAAAAAAAATTCTGCTCAAATAAATAAACGAATAAATAAATAAATAGACGAATAAATAAATAAATAAATAGGTTTGGCCTTGGTGGTGTCATGGCTTTGGTGTCCATTTCAGACAGCCTTGTCTTGCAGTGTCCTCAGTGCACACACTTGGAGAAATTTCTGTCCTTTAGCCCCTAGGCCTCCAGCGTGTTTGTACAAGTCAGCATTCATGAATTACAGGGTCAGAGAAGTGCTTAGCTTAGCTGTTGCAGTGCCCAGCAGTCACCTTGTGTCAGTGGTGTATGGAGAAACTTCCTGTGAAATCCTGTAGACTTTGGTTGAAATGGGGCACCAGCTGAAATCCTACTTTAGATTATATCTTCTTGTTGTTTTTTTCCGTCTGCTGTCGTTAGGGGTCACCACATTGGATCATCCTCCAGTATATTTGATTTGGCAGTTTTTTTGTCCTGCTGCAGACCTTTTAATTATCCAGGTTTGGGACCGGCACTACGAATGCACTGATTTGTCCCGGACCCAGTAGTGGGGCTCAAACCCACAATCCTGACAGAACGTGTCTCATGCTCTATCAACTATCCAGGCACTATCTTTAGATTATATATATATTGAGATAATAACTATTTAAAGTGTACAGCTTTATACTTGTACAGTGAAGTAGCCTGAGGTTACAGACCTAGATAAATTTATTAGAGAACCCGTTTGTAGCACCGGGAATGGTCCGAATCGAGTGAAAATGAATTAGAATTGTTTAAATCTAATAAGTCTGACTGAGTTTACTTCAGAGAAGAAAGGACCAGACCAGGTCTGGTTCAACATTCAAGTCCTGCCATTTTCCATTTCAATAATTTAGATCAGGACATTAATCAGTGCTGGTTTATTCAACAGTAATGTAATCACATTTAAAGGTGGCATGTTGGGGTTTTGAATCCTCTGAAGTGTTTTAGACACAGACGACTTGAAAGCAATTTGATTTAAGTGCTGTTAATGGCCTACTTTTCCAATCTCATTCTGTCCCCATCTGTCTTTATTTGTTTCTCCCTCCCCCAGATTCAAAGTCGAGCATAATGGATATAAAGGTGACCACGTCATGGAGCGACCGCCTTCAGCATTACGCCGACCTCCCAGCCAACATGGACAGGTTGGCTATGAAGAAATACAGACGCGAGGCGTATCATAGGTATGAGTGATGGTCAAACTGTATTACAAGCAGCCTCAAGGGTACACTTTGGCAATTTAGATGAAGAAGATGAAAGTGAACAATTTGCCAGATAAATGTGACCTCTGCATTTATTCCATCCGTGCAGCAATACACACACACACTAGGGGGCAGTGTACACACTTGCCCGGAGCAGGGGGCAGCCCCAAACCACAGCACCTGGGGAGCTAGGTGCCTTGCTCAAAGGCACCCCAGTCATGTCTTGCCTTGGGCAGGGATTGATTCCGTGAGCTTCCGGTCACGAGACCGGTTCCCTAACCACTAGGCCACGGCTGCCTCTACTAGGCCACAATTGTATACACAATTTATACAAATTGAATACATTTTTAAAAGAAAAACGTACATTACACTAGGATGAAAAATATTATCATGTCTGCATTTATTAAAACCTGTTCAGTACTTTATTCAATGTCTACCAACATAAATGTTTTTATATTGAAAAATAACGTTATTAAAATGTTAATGATTAAGCACAGAATTTCAACATTAAGTTAAGTCGGTTTATAATAATAGTAATAAAGTAATAAATAATAATAATAGGATAAAATAGTAGCAGTAGTAGTAATACTAATAATAATAATAATAATAATCGTAATTTTTTTCCCATAATTAATAGATTTTTTATTTCCTCTTCTACTTGAATAAGAGAGGAAGATGAATTAAAAATGTTTTAATTAGCGGGGGAATATTATGAAATATAAAATTATTATGACTGTACACAGAATTTACATCAATATTCGCTTTTTTAAGTGACATTTATTTAAATTCACTTTAAAGCAACAAGTTTAAAAATTAATGCAAGAGTTTCAATCTCAACGCTACAGCTCTGCTTCTGCGTTTAAATACGATAAGCCTTTGGACTGTGGTGTTAAAATTGAGGACAATGGCTCCAGTCCCTTCTTCAGCAAAACATTTCAGTATGATGGACAAACTGAGAGTCTCTTTTACCTCTGTAGACGTCATAAATTGTTGGAAAGTGTAGCGAATTTTCATTCTCTACCTCATATATAAAAAAACATGTTGAGGTCTTATTTCCTGGTATTAACTAGCTATGCCTTCTTTGCTAATGGGTTCCGGTAGCAAACATTAGCCAACTGAAAGTGAAAATTAAGTGATTGATCTACTGTGCATCCACACAGAGAAATTTTTGACCTCTGCATTTAACCTGTCCGTGCAGTGACACACACACACATTATTGAAATCACATACTAGGAGACAGTGAACACACTTGCCAGGAGCAGTGGGCAGCCCCTATCCACTGCACCCAAGGAGGAGTTGTGAGAGGGGGCAGGGGTTATTCTGTGCCTTGCACTTGGTCACTTGGGATCAAACTGACAATCTTTAAGTCACAATACCTGTGGCCACACACAGGTCAGAGCAGCAATGTAATAAATGTCTTTTGAAAAAGACTGGTGTTCATTTCTCCAGGCAATATATAGAAGCTTGGTGAAACTATGCTTAGGTTCAATAAATCCGATCATGGTGGTTCATACCTCAGTAATGTATTATATGTTGGTTTTTGGTTAATGTATGATCCATCTGTATGTTTAATGTACCTATTCAATGGGAAAGAGTAAAGGGTTCAGTGAAAACACTGGTTCACAATACTGGTGCTAATTATATTATATGTATATTATAAGATATTCCAGTTATACCATGCTGGTTTAGCTTTTTGCCCTCTAGTAGCCAAACAGAAATCAGAATTTGTACAAAATATTTTATATATATCCAAATCTGAACAAAATACACCAATCAGCCCTAATATTAATAACACCACCTGCCAAAACATCGACCAAAACAGCTATGACCCGTCGAAGCATGGACTCCATAAGACTTGTGAAGGTGTTCTGTGGTATCTGGCACCAGCCGGTTACCAACATCACCTATTTCTGTGGACCATCTGTAAGATCGGACCAGACAGGCCAGCCTTCGCTTACCATATGCATCCATGAGCATTTGCCATCTATGACCTTGTCCCCAGCTTACCGGTTGACCACTTTTTATGGGTTCTAACCATTGTATACTGGGAAGACCCCACAAGACCTGCTGTTTTGGAGATGTCATCTTAACCATCACACTTGGGTCTTTGTCAAAGTCACTCAGATCTTTATGCTTGCCCATTCTTCCTGTTTCCAACACACAAACTTTCTAAACTTTCCTTTGTCAGTGGTTTTGTGGTGTTAATTTTATGTCTGATCAGTGTCTCTCTCGAGCACCATTTCAGACCCTATACATTCTAACCCTTCAGCAGCACACAGAGTTTTCCATATGGAAATAGTTGAAGCATATGGAAAGAATTCATGTTGTTGGATCTTATACAAAGGACATAGCATGCTTGGCTTGGCCCGTCCCAAAGACCATGCTCTCCAATTTCACCGAGGCGACTTTATTAGATTTTATTAGACTTTATTAGTATAGTTACACAGACTCACTAATGAAGTTGTGGACGCTCGATCTGTCAAACATTTTCATACCATAGACACAATGGTGTCAGTTGTCCAAAGCCAAGAAAAGCCTGTTGATCTCTAAAATAGAAGTTGTAGGTTCCCACTGACTGGGGAGTGGTTTGTTGTTTGGAGGCTAGCCAGATCATGTCTCTTTAAATGTCAGTTCAATGGAAAGGACACTGATATTATAAATGCAGTCAAGTGAAAGATCTTTTACTGCGTTTTGTTCCCATCAACACTCAGTTAATCATTTTGCATTCCACACGTCACGTCATAAACGTGAACTAAAAAGAGTGGTACTGTTTTGGTGGTGGGCCAAATTGTAAATTGTAATCTCAGCACTAAAATAGACATCCAAGTCTAATTATAGAAGTAAAATATAGTGTGGTAGTATGGTCTGGTAGAAAACTAGGATCTTAAGGGGCCTGGAATGCAAACATTCAACCAGACTGAAGATACATAGAGGAAGAGGAGTTTATGGGAATTGTCCAGATCCCATAGGTATTATGTAATCCCATTTCAGATTAGCCCACTGGAGCCAGCTGAGCTCTTACTTCAGCCCCTGAGAGATCTATTTCACTGAAAAATGACCTACTTTTTGGGGATTTCATCAGTTTTAAAAACACAACAAATAAATTATTATCACACCTGCTATTGACAGTGGTCATCCAGACCTTTAGAGGATAACCTGAGCCATCATTTGAATTTCTTACTTTATGTTCAGACTCACTTCCTGTCCTGCTGTTCCCTGCTAATTAGCATCCTATATAACCTCTGCATGTCCGCATTGTTGCTAAGCATTGTTTTGCTGATTAGTCTTGTCTTAGTCTCTTCAGTTTGTGTATTAATTCAGTACTGCATACGCATCCTCCTGATGGGGAAATCATGACAGCTAGCCATATAAATATGTAACAGTGAGCTATTTAAACTGAGACAACTGTGTCGCAATTGAGGGCCGGATCCTTCAGAGGCTGCATATGAAGACCGATTTGGACACAGTGGTGTGACGAGACCGAAATGCATCCTCCTTTTCAATGGCAACAAAAGATCCAACGTGTGAATCGTTTACCAGTCAGCAAGTTTATGTTGTTGGTTCATGGCGTGTCAGTTGTATAAACAGGAAGTCCTATTTCGTTTCGGCCTTCACGGTTGAGATCTTTAATTGGGACACAACAAATGATTTGGATAGAAGGAAGTCAATGTATATACCGTTCAAACATTATTTGCTGATTTTTTTTTCAATGCATGTCCAGTAGTTCGTACTATCATCACTTGCTATGCTACATGCTAACATACAAAATATATAGAATAAGCACATGCTTCTGTACGAATCAGAATCAGTTCTGACAGTACAGGTTTATATTAACAAACTCGTTCTAATGCATTATTGTTCCCATGGTAACAGCTAATTCACGTTATTTAATAAAGATAAAAAATGTATAAGCTATTTATTGATATAAGGAAATCTTCAATGAGGCTAAAGTGTCAGTGCTTTGTAAAGAACAGTAGGTTTTCTACCACAGGGAAGTCTGGTTTCTCGGTAACATAAACAGTGACAACACCCCCCCCCCCTATTAACTTAACAACTGAGGGAAGAACTCGACATAAGTGATAACAGGAACGAACTTGCCTTAAGGAAATTCAGCATTAAATGTATGTTGTAATGGTTAAAAGCATGACGTGTTGTTAAAAAAATTGCAACTGTTGCTGTGGTAAAACATTGCTGTTTTAGGAAGATATTCAATTTCTGGGTGGTAACTGGAACTCACAATACTTGTAAAGCTACACCAAATACACCAAATGTTACTAGCAGTACCAATAAACTTTCAATTCCATTACTTTCGAAAGCACAAAATTTTTTGCACAGTAGTTTGAACCCTTGCTCTGTTCAGCCTTTTGGACCTACTGTATTAAATATTGTAACGATTAGTCAGCAAAGCATTTGCCAACAGTTATCTTCCCTTTTCCAGCTGATAATGGAGGAAGATAAGTAGCTAAACCTTTCACGTGACACACTTATAGTCAGGATCGCACTGGCCATACTGTCTATCTGAGGTCCAAAGGTGGCCCTCTTATCTTGAGTGTCTTACGCTATGTCCAGGCATTTGTACACCCATGACGCAATACAGTAACCACAGATCAAATCTTACCAACCCTGTCAACCTGCAGCTGAGGGAATTCAGTAGGCTCAAAGTACACAGATAGCAGTAGGCCTAATGCTGCATCACAGGCACTAAGTGATAATTCTATATAACCTGGACAGGGAGAAAATATACTTAATGGTACTTGAATATACTTGAAAACATGACTTGATGCTGTGCTTGTTTATCAGCCAGACCCTACCAGTAGTGCTGTCTGCCATGGGATCATCAAGTTCAGCTTGCCCGTTTGACTTTTCTAGATGTCTTTGAGTGACAGTCAACAACCTCTAGCTCAACAAAGACCTAACAACAGAGAATGCAGCAGAACAGATACAATCGTTTACAGACAGACTATGGCAAAGAAAGCAAAAAAGCAAGCTATTGTTGTCAGGGTGTAGGCATAGCGCTGTGGACGGACGGTCCGTATTAGCACTCTTGCGACGGCAGTGACAGCTGCACTCAGAATGCGCCACACTTTTCCAATCTGCCAGAGCGAGCCAATGGAGGAGGTCCAGCAGTGTGCAGTTATGAGGTAGACTAAAAACTGCGTTATGTTACATTAGATACTAATTTTCCTCTTCCGTGTTGACTGAGTTTGGAAAATAGTAATAAAAAAACTTAAGGGCGATGTTTTTCTGATCTTCTAAGCTAGGTTTGGTGATATTCTGCTTATTGTTCTTGGCTGATAGGAATGAAACCAGATTATGGACTTCTGCTTGTGAGATGCTTTTCTGCTCAACACAGCTATAAATAGTAATTATTTAAGTTAACATAGTGTTCCTGTCAGCTGAAATCAGTCTAGCCATTCTCGTTTTATCGATATGGAGTTTCCACATACAGAACTTCTGCCTCCTTAAACATGTTTTGACATCCCCTAAATTTCCATACAGCTGAGTCACTGGCAGATTTCAAATAACACCTACAGACCGACCTCATCAGGAAGTTCTTAAATTAGCCCTCTAATTTATTACAAAAAAAACCAAACCCTGCTGTCTGTGCTTTTCTTTCCTTTTCTTTCTTGGCCTTTTATTGTGCTTTATTGCAGTGTAAAACAAGATATAGCTTGACATTTTCCCAGAATACATAAGAGTAAATAAAATTGGAGATAAAAATTAAATTAAATTAAACTAAGAACCGGTATAGACGAGCCTATGCAAAATACAAAGGCTGGTGGTAGCTACATAATAGTATAAAGTAGTGGGACCCCTGGTACATCTCTGACAGATGAACACTACGTGTGTCTCCTTTCTGACGAGTTATACCCGTTCATGTCCTGCATTCAATCTGATGGGTTTGGCCTCTTCAGACAAGACAATCCTCCACCAACACCAAGTCTTAAAATGCCAAATTATTATCTGAGTTTGGGGTTTTGCCATCATACCCAAGTCACCAGATCTCCATCTTTATCAAACACATCTGGGATGCCATGCAATATGCTGTGGAAATCTGAAATCCTACACCTCAGAATACAACAGAATTATGGAGTGTTCTGCGGGAAGTATGGTGTTCATTGCCTATAGAATGTTTCTGCATGCTTGTGGAGTCCATGCCCCATGGGGTACCTACCAAGTATTAGATTTGGCACAGGCACTTCAGTATAAATTATTGTGAGTGGTGTCGCATAAGTGAAAAATGTGCAGAATGTATAAAATGCCAATATCGGAGGTCACTGTGATGTGATGGAAGCCATATCTTTTGGGAAGAAGACTTATGATGTAAATTACCACTACCCATGCCAAAGTCAACGTCATTACAAGCTCATACTTTTATGCCTTATTGTCACGATCACCTAGTGATCTTGACCCTGTATCAGCATGATTTTGTCTACTGCATATCTGCCACACGATTGGCTAAATAGAGAACATCAATGTTGAGTAGACAAGATTTATAGCATAATAAAACCGGCTCAGAGTTTGACTTGGCTTCAACGGATTGCTTCGGACCAAGTGTATCAGGTTTGATATTTGAAATCGGGTTGTGCGTGTGAGTCCTGCTGCACCGGGGTGGGGGGAGTGGTGGGGGGTTTATTTAATACCCAGAAAGCCTTAGCTGTCTCTTAGAACAGATTCTCTGTATGCCGGTCAGGGGAATCTGGGAGTCTTTTTTCTTTCTGTTGTGCTTTAGCCTGGATTTGGCTCAGCAACATCAAAAGCAGGGAACTGATAGAAAACTGTGGGGAGAAAAAGAGCTTCTCCTTTGGCACTTGGAGCTCATTTTCATGACTAAAGACTATTTGTCTAAAATTATTACAGCCCTAGTCTTTTCATGGCTAGCCTTTCGCTGTATAAAATGTTCATCTGTGTAGTGTGTTGACCTGTTCCTGTTTTTCTGATTGGTTTCAGAGTATTTGTGAACAGAAGTTTGGCAATGGAGAAGATCAAATGCTTCGGTTTTGACATGGATTACACTTTAGCAGGTAAGACAACGCAGCCTACCTTTTATATACCACATCTCAGACTCCGTCTGCCATGTTGCTGTCTGTTGTAGGTGTGTAATCAGCTCCCAGCTGTTTCTTGTTAGACTGTGACCGGACCACAATCCTTTGCAGCTAAAACGTGTCACTGGGATGAGGCAACTTTGCTCACTTTAAAAATAGCAAGAAAACAGATGCTCACGAAACTAACAGTAAGGGTAAACACACAGTAAGATATATTTAAATGTCCGTCACTGGTATTTGGAAATACAAGCGTCTCATAATACACTATTATGTTTAACCCTGACCCTGAAACTGTGTCTAAAACCCTATAAGTCAAAGAAAAAAAAACCCTATGCTAAAGGTTTAGCATATGTCATCAGCAAATGAATCCATCTTATGTATTGCCTCGTATTATGTTTACGTTATTTTGTGTCAGTTAGATACTCAATACTGATGTTTTAATGTGCACAAGGGGCATTGGGTTTCCTTTGGTTTCTGCCCTGCATCTCAGTGACTCAGCCACTAACAGCAGCCGCTTGTTGCTAAATTGGGACTGCTTGCTTTAGGAAAGCAGATCAGCTCTGTGACATGCCAGGGCCGACGGGCCTGCATTCTCCACAGCCCGCCTTCATTGTTGGCTCAGGAGAGATATCGCAGGCATTCGGCTGTTGACATCCACGGCTTTATTGCTCGCCGTAAAAGCGTTTACAAGGCGAAAGACTATCGAGTGCTGGAATAATGCCTCGACGACAAACCTCATCAAGTTTTCAAAGATCACTGCCACTGCAAACATTACAGCGGATAGCACGGATATGAGCTGTATTGAGACAAACTGCCTACGTCATGACTAATCTTGCCTGGCCTGTATGAAAAATACTCCTCAGTTATTGGTAACCAACGGAAAGTTTAAAGGTCAGGATTCTCCACATCAGCCTGGTGTTGATAGCCCTGCAGCCCGGTGGGCCTCTAAATCACAGTAATACAAATGCAAAACACATAGCAACCTCTAACCTATGCACGTCATTGGTTTGCCTGTGCGTATAGACATCCATAGAAGCTTCATAATCCTACCGGGTTTGGTTAGCCGGCTTTCAGGGAGGGCTCCTGGAAAGCCTATAGACATCCCTGACAGGTGAACGCTGTCTGAAGTGTGCCATCTTTCCGACACCCAGTCATGTCCTGCATTCATTCTGATGGGTTTGGCCTCTTCAAACAGGACACACACGTCTGGAGAAGCCACACTATGGTTAGAAGAACATTCATATGAGTTTCAGATTCTGATTCACCAGTTTACTGATATTATTAAGTATTATTAATATGTCCGCAAACTTCTGGAGTCCATGCCCCGTCGTATATTTGTAGTCCTTTGCTCCAGTGGGGGGGCGTACCACTTATTAGACTGGTGTATGAATTTTTCTGGCAGCGATAATAGTTGCATTTATATTGTTTTAAACAGCTGTAAAGATGCAGCCTTTGAGCAAATGATAGCCTGTGTTTTCCTACATATAAACTACTTAGCCTTCCTTGAGTATAAGATTAGCCTAAGCATCAGACCGTGTTTATTTTGACTAATAGGTGTTTGTGTCATTCTCTGGCTAAAGTGGCGCTAGCTGTTAGACAACATTCCAGTTGGTCAACGTACACACATACTTGTGAGGTATAATTATCTGTCAGAGTGCAACTAAAGGATGAGATAACAGATTCTAAGGGGCCAGGCCATGCCAGAGGGAGTCTGTTCGAGGAACTGAGAAAAGCTTCCCGAAGACATCCATTCGTTTTGTACAAAACCATTTCAAATAACAAGTCTAATGCCTTCTTTTTTTGTCACATCACTGTCAATTACTATAATAGTCATTATTTATTCTCATGGTCAGGAAGTAATGACATACTGGTAAGGCATATTAAGAACATTAAGAACATTTCTGAACCCGAAACTCTTCACACCGTTCCTCATTTTCAGTAGCCGTTTTATCAGGCTGGGTCTCGAGCCTGTCGCAAGTCGTGAGTCTGAAATACGCCCTCGATGCATTATGTATTTTTGGTTGACTCACAAAGCTGTTTACCTGGAGTTCACTTCAGGTGAAATATGAGTAGAGTCTATGGTATGTGTGAAAGTGATCCTCTCCCTGGGCTAAGTTTCAGTTAGCATGATCAGTTGAATTTGTCACACGGGCATGTTATGATCTGCTGGAGAGAGAAGCTGCAGGGCCAAGATGTCATTTAACATAGGTGATTAAAAAAACTTGTTACGTGTGCAAACCTACATGCTCCTGCAGACACTTTTTACTACTTTCACTTCGTCCCACAGTTGTTTCTGTTTCAACCGCCCTGCCAGATTTTCCACATGTAAACAAATAAGTTATTTTAAGCTTTGGCCATTTTGGCTACTGACTTAAAACAGTCGAAAAACCCTGTAAAAAAGTCGAGAACAGTTTGACAGAAGGCCAATAACATTTGCACTGTGTAAAAGCCAGTTAATTTGAATGGTAAACAGGTGAAGGAATGCTAATCATTACGCAACTTGATTTGTAGATCCTTCTAGCTTGCATAATTTTAAAAATAGCATTTGGCTATGACTTTTTCTTTGCCTCACTTGTTATGACCTGAGTCCATTAATATCCTAGCCCGGATTAATACCCCTAGAGCATTTTCAGGTTCAAGTAAAAAAGCTTTAATTAAACAAATTATCTACTGATTAAAGAAACCTTAATGCGAACATGTGTCTGATGTATTCCATTATGGAAAAATTGCCTGCACAGCAGTTTCACTGATGTGAAAACAAACCTCCCATGAAGGCACCATCCACAAACAAGTCCAGAATTGATCTGGAAATATTGGAGCCAAGTGTGAAAACTTCCAGGATATTTCAGCAATTGCAACATCCCGTCTTTTGTGTTTTATTTTAAAAGCATTTTCAAAATCACTGACCAGTTTCTTTGTTTGTTTATTCCTTCATCTTCAGTAAGAACTTTATCCCAGTTAGGGTCTTGGTGGATCTGGGAACACTGAGCCCAAGCTGGGAATACAGCCTGAATGGGAGGCCAGTCCCTAGCAGAGCACCATACAAGCATTAATTGAGACCTAAGGACAATTTTTTGAAGAGAGGTCACCTATATATACTGTATGTTTTTATAAAGCAGGAGGAAACCACAGAGCCCAGAGAAAACCCATCTGGATACTGGGAGAACACGAGTCCCCTGCAGGGACATGATTTGGTGGTTCTTACTTTCTACTTTAACATGCATCATCTCAACCGAACAGGACGAAGTGGCTGAGAGGTCAAAACATTTGACTGCTAATCCATTGTGTTCTGCAAACCATGTTTTAAAGCCCTGTCCGGCTTTGCAGTTGGGATTCACTGCTAAGCTGCTATTTTTGGGCTCTTGATTAAGGCTCTTAAGTCTATCTACCTATATCCAAACAAGCTGGGATATGTGAAGAAAGGTTTTTCACTGCGCTGTGATGTATATGTGACATATAGAGACTTCTTCCATGTTCTAGCATGTTCTAGTATGTGCATGAGTGTACTCAGAGGCACAAACTGCAGATCTTATGAGGAGATATTGATAGGGGTTGGGGGGGTGGTTATGGATATATAGGGCTCCTGTTTGGAAAGAAGGATCTGGCCTCAGTTACATATTCTATAGTTTCACTGGCAAGAGAAGTTCACCTCCCTTTCCCCCAGCACACACTTATCATACACTTATCTGTAAATGCTTGGATGCATGTATATCACATACAGTCTTGTTCGGTACAGTTCTGAAATGAAGCTCTGTGTGACATAGTGGTCAAACTGAGGCCTTACATAAATTAGCTGAAATCTCTCATCTCTAGAGGCCCCAGTACTACTCCCTGGGGCATTTCTAACTGCAGCTCTTTTTTCAAGTGATCTCTCCATGTTGCGCTCCCACGACCTGAAACAGAGTCAGCAGTCTTCTCTTTTACCAGAGCATTTGGCTAAATAAGGATCGCCATGGACGGTCCCGCGTATGTCCTTGCTTTGTTTTTATTCCCCATCTGTTTTGGTCTTGGCACAAAATAATAGGCCAAGGACTCTAAAATTCACAGCTGGTTCTCTTGCCCTCTGAAATGTTACAAAGGTCTCCGTCCATGCAAGCTCTGGGCCTTAATTGGGTTTAAATGCAAAAGGGTGAATGGATCTGGTTTCGATCCAGATGAGATCACAGGACATTCAGGGACTCCTCTAAGCCATTGTGAATGCAGCCCCTCTTACTGTCATCTCAGATGCTGTCCTCACCGAGACTCCAACACGCTTACAGATTTATTTCTGGTAACAAAGCTTGGGTTTTGAGAATGAGGACCAAATATAATCTTTCTCAGGAACAGCAGTATGGCAAAGACCGCCAGTGTGATTAAATTAAGGCTCTTTAAACTTGGTGGAATGGTGTGGTCGGGATCCGACCTAGAAATGCAGCTTAACCTGCTGTGTCTGGAATCTATGCCAAAAATAACATGTTGTTTATAAGACACTGCTCCCTACATGTTAAAGTAAATTGATGTGCATGTTATTATTACTCTCTGTTAGATCCCTGTAACTAAAATCAGGCTTTAAGTGGGTTGAACCAAACCAACTTAGTTTGTTTGGGTCTCTTTATAATTATTCATGATCACTTTATTACTTGTCATTCTTTCTTATGTCTCTAGCCAAATCTCTAAAGAATACAATATATGGACTAAAGTATTGGAACAGACCACTTTATCAGGTATTTCAGGTATTTAATTCAGTCCCATTACCCTAGGTGTATAGAATCGAGCCCATAGCCATGCAATCTGCCATTTGTGAAAGAGCGGGTCATTCTAAAGCATATAAGTTATAGAGCAGGGTCACAAAAGTGCTGAGGCGCAAAGTTGACGATATTCCGCTGACTCAATATTTGCAGAAGTCAGATCCTCCTCTGGCATTAACATCAGCACAAAAAACTGTCCTCTGGGAGTTTCATGGCATGGATTTCCATGGCCGAGCAGCTGCATGCAAGCCTTACATCACCAAGCACAATGCAGAGCATCAGATGGAGTGGTGTAAAGCACATCGCCTCTGGACTCTGGAACAGTGGAAACTTGTTCGGTCAAGTGATAAATCACGCTTCTCCATCTGGCAATCTGATATATGAGTCTAGGTTTGGCAAATGCTCTGAGAACATTACCTGTCTGACCGCACTGAGCCGACTATAAAGTTTGGTGGACGAGAGATAATGCTGTGGGGTTGTTTTTCAGGTGTTGACCTAGTC
Source organism: Duopalatinus emarginatus (assembly GCA_028565595.1). Lineage (NCBI taxonomy): Eukaryota > Metazoa > Chordata > Actinopteri > Siluriformes > Pimelodidae > Duopalatinus > Duopalatinus emarginatus. The sequence continues at coordinate 10,942,130 of JAOVVF010000027.1, forward strand.
CCCTTAGTTTCAGTGAATGCTTCAGCATACTATGACATTTTGGACAATATGCCCAATGTGTCCAACTTTATGAAAGCAGTTTTGAGAAGGCTGTTTTCTGTTCACCATGACTGTTCCCACTGTGCACAAAGTAAGGTCCATGAAGGCATAGTTGGGTAAGTTTAGTGTAGGAAAACCAGACTGACCTGCACAGAGCCCTGACCTCAACCCCATCAAACATCTTAGGGATGAATTGGAATGGAGATTGTGAGCCAGGTCCAACATCAGTGTCTGACCTCACAAATGCTCTTCTGGATAAATGTGAAGAAATTCCCACAGACATACTCCAAAATCATGTAGAAAGCCTTTCTAGAAGAGCGGAAGCTGTTATAGCTGCAAAAGGGGAATCAACTTCATATTAATACCTATGGATTTAGAATGGGGTGCCATAAAATCTTCTGTCGGTGTAATATGTAGGTGTCCCAATACTTTTGTCCACAATTTTTGGTGTCCCAATACTTTTGTCCGCATCTATGTCAGTTAATGTCAATTTTCTGTTAATCCCCCAGAAAGCTGTTCTTGAAAACAACAAAACTGATTACAGATTTTACTGATTACTGAAACCTAAAACCTTCCAATTATGCAGCTCAGCCACTGCAGTGCCAATTCATGTTTATTCTTACTCTTCTAATATGATTATATTGAATTTAATTTGGCTGTTCCCTTTTCTCATTTGTGTTAATTTATTGATAAGCTTTAATCTAATTCATTAATATAAAAAAACATTTTTAAAATTGGCTGATTTCCAGTTATAGTTTGAAGCCAAACAATAGAAGTGAGTCATTTTATATGCAAATTCATTATATATATTGATACTGATTTGCACTACATATTGATTTTTGTTCTGTTTCAGTGTATAAATCTCCAGAATACGAGTCCCTGGGTTTTGACCTGACTGTTGAGCGACTGGTTTCTATTGGCTACCCGCAGGAACTACTCAGCTTTGTCTATGATCCGTCCTTCCCCACCAGGTAAGCACCTCCGGGTGACGAAATTATCACCTTCTCAGCCCTGATGACAGAAGCATCAGAAACTCAAACAGTAGTAATGATTAGCAACAAATAAAACTTAAGAATGCAACATCTTAATCATTAGCATAACTGAAAACTTTGTGTTTTGCTTTTTACTCCAGGGGTCTGGTGTTTGACACATTGTATGGTAATCTCCTAAAGGTGGATGCCTATGGAAACATCCTGGTGTGTGTCCATGGCTTTAACTTTCTGCGTGGGTAAGAAGATGCTTATTTCCGAAGAGTTCTCCCATTGGTTAAACCTTCATTAGTGTTTGTTAGCGTAAACTATTAAGAAGGGTATTACGACTATTAATACTCTAACTCTAACTTGTGCTATTTGTGGTAGTGTGGACAGGCTGTGTTATTATTAAACATGAAAAAAGTGTCCATATTTTCCTCTACCTTATGCCAGGCCTGACATCCGAGAGCTCTACCCCAACAAATTCATCCAGCGTGATGACACCGAGCGCTTCTACATCCTTAACACTCTCTTCAATCTGCCAGGTGGGTGCTTAATCACTGCCATCTGTCAGGATTAACCAGTGTCCGCCTAGGTTCAGGAATTTCTTCGCTTTCTATTTAACAGAACAGTCTGTTTTTCAGGTTATTGAAATGAAACCCTGGTGCTTTAACCTCTTGGGTGTGGTTTGTTTGGGCAAATGGGAACACAGCAACTGTATTCAGGTGTGCATCAAAACAAGCGATTATAATCAGAAAATGAATCAAATAGATCGAAAAATGAATCGAACCGAATACCACGTCCAAAGCTCAACCTATTTCCTGGTTAACATCCAAAAAATGTCCGCACCTAGCACCTCATTTTCTCTTACTTAACATGCATCAGGTTCTACCCTTAGCAGGTGGCACAGGTTTCTAGTGCCAAGCACTTTAACTGTTGGTAGTTGTTCCATATCATGTATCATGAGGGTGTGGTTTTGGGTGAGTTTCAATTGGCATCAGCGGTTTTCTCAAAGTGAGCTTGTTAAAAGCAGAGGTAAGGTGTGGTACAAATACACTGCTCAGCTATAGCATTTAAACCGCAAAACCACTCAAAGGTGACGTGAATAACATCGATTATCTTATTACAAGGGCACCTGTCAAAGGGTGGGATATATTAGACACAAGTGAACAGCTAGCTCTTGAAGTTTGATGCGTTAAAATCAGGAAAAACTGGTACCTCAGTGACTTTGACCAGGGGCCAAATTGTGATGGTTTGGCAGCTGGGTCAAAACACCTTCAAAACAGCAGGTCTTCTGGGGTGTTCCTGGTATTCAGTGGTTAATATCTACGAAAAGTGGTCCAAGGAAGGACAACCGGTGACCCAGCGACAGGAGTCATGGGCACACAAGGCTCTGTTTGGGGAGTGAAAGCTAGCCATCTGGTCTGATTCCACAGAAGATCCACTGAAGGATTTGCTGCTAACATATTGGTGTCAGATACCACAGCACGTCTTCAGAGCTCTTGTGAAGACCAGGCCTCTGTGGGTCAGAGCTGTTTTGGCAGCTGTTTAAGCAGGTGGTTTAAATACTATGGTTTTAATGGTGTATGATTCTGCGCAATTCCATTCTCTTTGCTCGGTTGGATACGGATATTTGATTTGTCTCAATATTCATGACTAATAAACAAGTGATATATAAGGATGGTGTTAGGAGTACACACACCTTAGTGATTGTTTTGAGAGGTTGAGGGCTGGGATTGTTAAATATGACTAGTATGAAAAGAAAAACCAAACCAACCAACCAAAAAAAAACAAAACCCAGAAGCAGTCTGATTTTGAATAACTGGTGCAAAACCACAATAAGACAGGAAGTTAGTGTTAGTGTACTGAACCCACGTATCTTCTGTTTCATTATGAAAAAGGGTGCACATTTCATGTGTGACCTAGTTTAGTAAAGCCCTGGTGCAAGTGAATCATTCATTTTCACTTTGACACAGTGCTTTTAACCATGTATGTGTAATAACAGCTTTCCTAAGCCAGTACAAAAATGTGAGGCCATTACACAGTCCCTCTTTTATGTCTATCTCTTTTATCTTCATTTTTTCTTAGAAACCTACCTCTACGCCTGCCTCGTCGACTTCTTCTCCAACTGCGACCGGTACTCGAGGTGAGAAGTTCACCCGCCGTCACACGCTCACCTTGGACGCTGCATCCACATATCGATTGAGGCCCTATCTCTCGCTCACACACGCAGAGAGAAGCTTATCAGTGCACACGCAATTCTGATAAGCAACTCGTAGCGTAGCGAAAATCGTTTTACAGCACGTTTTATTTACGGTACAGACGTAGCACACTGAAATGTGTACAGGCATGGCATCACTGGAAATGTAATCTGTATTAACAAATCATGTAGCATTTTCTTAATGGACACGTAATGAATAAAACACACCTTCAGTAATTAATTAATTCATTAATTAATTAATGGTACTATAATCTAAACACTCACATGTATAGCCTTAAGCCTATACAGACGTAATTGAGTGTGTGATTTGTTCTGGTATGGATGCATGTCCTCTGAAACAATTGTTGGTCCTTTTAGGGGGAGAGGGCTTTCCTGTTTGGCTCGGAACGACCTCAAACAAGGGAAGACTGTCCCATTTAAACCATGTCTGACTGTCGATAGTGTGTGTTGACTGCCTGGCCGCAGAGCTTTAGCGTTTTGTACCTTTTTCCGAACCCTCTAGCTGCGAGACGGGCTTCAAAGACGGAGACCTCTTCATGTCCTTCAAGAGCATGTTCCAGGACGTGCGGGATGCCGTCGACTGGGTCCACTTTAAGGTAGCAGGACATCTGAGGTCAGATTGTAACATTGTAAAAAGCACAAGGAGTTTCGAGTTGTTGTTAAGTTTTGTACCGTTCTAGGATGATGGGATGCCCGAAGGCATATTCGGTTTTTCTAATATAATCTGAAACAGGGTCCTTTCGTCCGTAGGGAACTCTGAAGGAAAAGACAGTGGAGAATCTGGAGAAATATGTAGTGAAAGATGTAAGTGCGCCCTGTTTCCGTGTTCTTATGGTTTCATGCTGAGATTTTTTAAGTTGAATCATTTATCTTTCTCTCTCTCTCTCTCCCTCTCCATGTCTCTATCTCTCTCTATCTCTCTCTCCCTCTCCATGTCTCTATCTCTCTCTCTCTCCCTGTCTCTCTCTCTCTCTCTCTCTCTCTCTCTCTCTCCATCTCTCCACATCTTTGTCTCTCTCTCTCTCCCTGTCTCTCTCTCTCTTTCTCTCTCTCTCTTTCTCTCTCCCTGTCTCTCTGTCTCTCTCTCTTTCTCTCTCTGTCTCTCTCTCTGTCTCTCTCTCTCTCTCTTTGTCTCTATGAATCCTGTCTAAAGCCTAAGCTGCCTCTGCTGCTCAGCCGCATGAACGAAGTTAGCAAAGTGTTCCTGGCCACCAACAGCGACTACAAATACACAGATGTAAGTTCACAGATACAGCAGACAGCTGTCTTAACACACTTACACACACCTATAAAAACATGTTAAAGAATGCATGTGTATGTAATTTTATCCTACATTCACACTCGCAAGCTGCAGGCGAACACTCATTTTCAGTGTAGTCAATTTACATGACAGAGTGATAGCGCAACATGCAGCGGTAATTGAGGCTCTGTTCTTGTAAATTAGGTATGATTTAATATAGAAACACCAGAAACGACTCTTTAAACCAATCCTGTGATGCTGAGGTTTGACAATACTTTAGTTCCGCAACTCACAGGAGTCAGCCATGGCTCGAGGTTAGAGAACCAGTCTTGTAATTGTAAGCTTGATGGTCTGATTCCCCACACCAGCAAGTCACGACTGAAGTGCCCTTTAAGCAAGGCACCTAACTCCCACAACTGCTCCCCAGGCGGCGCGGATAGGGACGGCCCCGCTCTGGGCAAGTGTGTTCTGAAAGGCCAGTCTCTTTACTTTCACTTTCAACTTTGATGTAAAAAATGAAAGACAGTATTCATAACTGACGTTTTCCTGTCATACATGTATACGACCTTTCCTAAAACGTGTTCAGACACATTTGCAAAGAAAAAGAAAGTTTGGAAGGCAGTAGAAGAAGTTGTTGTTGCTTCTGGTGAATATATGTACTCGCTGTGCTAGTATGGCTAGCTCGCTTAGCTAATCTACTACTGAAGCTAGTACGCATCCTACTATGTAACCTTGTAAAAACAATTCTCACCGAGTGGTGCATTATTGAGCTACTACAGTTTCTCATTGCAACAAAAAAAAAGTGGACAGAGCATATACCCAGAAATATAAAGGTCAATACAAGACATTTCGAAAAAAGGCTTCAAGCCAAAACAGGGGACACGTCATTATCTGGTCTGAACATAGGGTTGTGCAATGTCGCTAAATGGATTTTTTTTGTATTTTCTTACAGAAAATCATGACCTACCTGTTTGATTTCCCTCATGGCCCGAGGGTGAGTGTTTTATTTCAACTGATTAATCATAAAACAATAAATACAGTAATAGTGACACCACTAGTAAAAAACTCTCATTATTGACTGAACTTGAAACGCATTGGCATTAGCACATGCATTTAAAGAAGTAACCAACTAGAAGCAGCGATCAGTGGGCATAGATGATTGTAATGGGATGAAGTTTAAATCATATGTATACACACCTTAATATTAATCTATTAATCTGTCAGTAAATATGTGCCAGTCTGAACAAATCCTTTCATTTTTACAACATATAGTGAAAACTACAGACATTTCTTAACTGATATGTTTTTCTTTGGCATGTATTTGAACTACAAAGAAAGCTAGAGCAATTCTGGACCACTCCTAGAAGTGAAAAGATAGAAAGTTATTGTATTATTATTATTATTATTATTAGGGCTGTCAAACGATTAAAACTTTTAATCGCGATTAATCTCAGAATTTCATATAGTTAATCGTGATTAATCGCATTTTTTAATCTGTGTAAATGAATAAGGCTTTAAAGTGAAATGTTACAATTAAAATGGTGAACACATGTTATGCTAAAAGTACTTGTTAA
>JAOVVF010000027.1:10948274-10970865 GCA_028565595.1 Duopalatinus emarginatus
GTGAAAGGTTCCCGGATGTCCTAAGTATGCCATTTCGGACGCAGCCTTACTCTTACTGAAGCAGCGCGTGACAAGCCACAACATGAACTACGGGTGAATCGCAAGGCCAAATTAGAATTTGCGTTAACGGCACAATTTTTTTTATCGCGATAATTTGAGATTGCGTTAATGCATTATTATCGTGTTAACTTCGACAGCCCTAATTATTATATTATATTATTGATGGATAGTATGATTGCAGTAGGCATTCATCTTAGTGTAATCCCACAGTAATATTCTTCCTCTTCCCCTTCTTTTTTTAATTGTTATCATTATTATTAGTAGTAGTAGCAGTAGTAGTAATAATAATAGTAGTAGCAGTAGGTATTATCTTCCACAATTTTTAAGATACTGACACCGTTCCAACTCTTAAACATCTGTCCTGTTGATGTCATGGGCTTTTATATCCTCACTTGTTCACCCACCAACATTTTTATCTTCCTTTTTTTGTCCCATTTATTTCAGTAGACAAGTACACTATTGTTATTAGTGTGTTATTGTTATTAGGTCCATTAATCTGATATATTGACACCATTCCGTTTTTAAAACATCCATCCTGTTAATGTCATGCAGGCTTTTATATAGCTTTTGGAAATGCACACTCGTTGACCCACCACATCTGAATTTATCCTCTTTTTTGTCACATTTATTTCAGTGTGAAACTAAGTACACTGTTGTTATTTAAAACGGGGCATTGATCTGTTATTTTGCTTGATTAACTCTTCAGGAAACGCACCCCTCTGGTTTTACAGTCAGTATGTGATTACAAAATCAATCACTTGGTTTGATATGGAATAAAAGCTATACAACAACTTGGTCAAAGCCTGACTGTGTGAAGAGATTACACATGGTTTTAGACATCTTTAGACAGACTGTTTCACCTCCTTGTTGAACTTCTTTTTAGAACACAATGAATAAGTAATTTGTCATTTTAGTAAAATATGCCCTACGTATGGTTTCCTGAGTTGAGCTCTCAAAAAATGTTGAATTTATGTTGTGTGTCACTATAGCAAGGCCTTCCTCATCGTCCGTGGCAGTCGTACTTCGATCTAATCCTGGTGGACGCACGGAAACCACTGTTCTTTGGCGAGGGAACTGTGCTGAGACAGGTCGATACGGTGAGTTCGACATACACTTTAAGGAACATTTTGCTCTGCTGGAAAGCACACTTTCTCATGAACTGGCTATTGGTTAGTCAGCACCATGGCTGAGATCAAGGCTGAGGACTTGGAGTACAGAACGAACCTGCATATCGAAGAAAGGACTCACAGTGTGTTCTTATTACATCATTACACCGTTCTGAAAAGGAGGTGTAGAGTAATGGAATATATCCGAGCTGATAATTGTGTTGTGTTGTGTTGTGTTATAGACCACCGGAAGGCTGAAGATCGGAACTTACACTGGCCCTCTGCAACACGGCATAGTCTACTCTGGAGGTGACAAACGCACACATATGCACATGCTACACATAACTTGTGCTCATCTTTTATACTTCACATATACTACACACTTCTATGTAGCAATCAAGGTCTTTGTATAATGCAAGCATAGGAGGGTTTTAACTTACGGCCAATTTCAACTTTACACTGGGGTTTTGGTTGGTGTTACAGGAAAAAAAATACAAAGGCACTTTTATGGGATGGGATGAGTTAATATGGTATAGGATGGTATGGATTTGTATAGGAGGGTATGATATGGTATGGGATGGGATGGATTTGTTTGGTATAGCATTGTAGAAAAAGGTATGGTAGGGGCAGCCGTGGTCTAGTGGTTGCCCTTGAGCAAGGCACCTAACTCCCCTAACTGCTCCCTGGGCGCTGTGGTTTGGGGCTGCCCCCTGCTCTGGGCAAGTGTGTTCACTGCCCCCTAGTGTTCACTGGTGTGTGTGTTTCACTGCATGGATGGATTAAATGCGGAGGTCACATTCCTTCTGTGTGCAAACACAGTAAGGCAAAATAGTTCACTTTCATTTTATTCATAGTATAGGATGGGATGGTATTGTATGAGAAGGTATAATGGTATAGCAGGTGCTCCACATAAATGGAGCAGTATGTAGTTGCTGATGTGGTCAAATCTTCTGTGGAATGTGCACTGACTATTTTTGGAAATACTTTCAGGAAAGCCTTTATGGTATCTTTGTAATATCAGCTGTGTTTTTTGTTTTAGAGTAAATAAAAGAGGCTGATAGGGGACTTATTTGTTCCACAACATTAAATGTGACTCTGCACAGAAAATTGTGACATGTCTGTCTTTGAATCATCGAGTATATTGTCTGCTGATACTGGAAAATAATTGTTGTTCAATTCAGTTGTTCATCTTCTTGTCCTTGGTCTCTAGGTTCCTCAGACATTGTGTGTGACCTGTTGGGTGCTAAAGGGAAGGACATCCTCTATATTGGGGACCACATCTTTGGAGACATTCTGAAATCCAAAAAGCGCCAAGGTTGGAGGACATTCCTGGTGATCCCTGAACTGGCCCAAGAGCTGCATGTCTGGACCGACAAGAGCTGTGAGTCCAAGATGATCCACAATTAATGAATGTGCTTGTGGCATTCAAAATAGCATTACGTAACCTCCCAGGGTTAGTGCTTTACCCCGGCTGAACTGTCTCTACAACCATTGTCCTGAGTTTCATGTATTTCAAACAATCTCTAAAACCACTTCCAATGATGAAGTCACTTCAGTTTAAGCCTGAGCGGAAATGAAAGGAGGAAACCGAGACAGGAGCCTGTGCTCATGGTTGTGACTCTGTTTGTCTTTCACAGCGCTGTTTGAAGAGCTCCAGGGTCTGGACATTTTCTTGGCAGAGCTGTACAAGTGAGTTCTTTGTATACCTTCGAGTATCCAAGTGTCCACTGTGTGCGTATGTGTGTGTGTGTGTTTGCGTATTTGTGAGCAGCCTTTCTCACTGCCAGTCTTTCTTAAAACGTCCCCTCTGACATGACCTAGATCACCTCTCTTGCTCTTTCTCTTGCTTGTTCTCAGGCATCTGGACAGCAGCAGCAACGAGAGACCAGACATTAGTGCCATCCAGAGGCGAGTGAAGGTACATGCACGTATACAGTATATACATATACACACACCTACAACTGAGTAGCCTCTGCGGTTGTGGAAGTGGAAAAATGGAAGATACACCTCTGTTTATCGGCAAACATTTCACAAAAATCCAAAACAAAAGGCAAATACAAGAAAACTAAATTAGGAAAGAAGCAAAAAGCAATGTTTTTCCATGACCCTCTTCCTGATCTAAAAAAAAGTTATAAATAGAGATGAACTAATGAGTGTTTTTGGGGCCAATGCGAAACAGTTTCAGCACAATTGGTTGAATGTTGATCGAGTGCGGGGCTGGATGTTACCTTCAACTAGTGCAATCAAGACATAAAATGTCATATAAACTGGTTTATTATTGTTTATAATGAACCTGAGCAGGAGAACACCTTATTGCCAAGTCACACAGAGAAAAAAAAAAACAGACTGATGACATTTCTTATCTACACATCCAAATACAATTGGGGTTTCCTCAGCCATTAAAGTTACAGGGTGTGTATAATCATCTAGTGTTTCAGATAGAAACTGTGTGAACCCGTAACTGAGAGTTTTCACCCAGGGCTTCAGTTCCTAGATGAAACGGCAGATGGAAATACAGAAATGAGGTTCATGAGTCCTCAGGAAATATGTCACATCTGCTTCATACCATTCACCAACTCTAAGGATCAGCTAAGTTAGAGAAATATCGGCTAATCGCATATTAGGTTAGGTTAAGGTTAAAAAAAATAGACGATTACGACACTGATATGATCAATCCTTCCATTTTCAGTTATAACCGATATGTACGGCAGTGCAGTGCTAATAAATAAGAAAGGACTTTGTTATTAAGAGATTTGGATCTTGTTATTGCAGCAGATGTTTTCTAATAATAGCAAGATTTATCATTTGAATGTTTAATTGTTCAGTAAATGTTCTTTGAACATTTGTATAGCTAATGTAGAAATAGTAACCTATCAGAGTAAGTGCACTGATCTGCGTCTCTGATGCTGAGTATGGTTCATCTATATAAAGAAGGTGTTGTAAACATCTCTCGTTGTTGTTTTGCTTCTAGAAAGTGACCCACGACATGGACATGTGCTACGGCATGATGGGTAGCCTTTTCCGCAGCGGCTCCCGCCAGACCCTGTTCGCCTCGCAGGTGATGCGCTACGCTGACCTGTACGCCGCTTCTTTCATCAACCTGCTCTACTACCCATTCAGCTACCTGTTCAGAGCCGCACATGTACTGGTGAGAGACGCCCCACCCCACACACACACACACACACACACCCTCAAAGATATACAATCTTCGAAACATTTAGTATTAGGTATTATACATCAACATTAATGTTTAGTATTAGTAGATGTTTAATAAAAGTATCTTGAATAAAGAACAAACTTATCTGTCAACTGTAAACCTAACATACTGAGATTCCTACCGCTCAGCTGTCATGCAGAGATTCAGCAGCAGCACATGAACTGTAGATGCCATTTAAACAAGAATTTCTTACATGAATTTGTGGTATTTGCCGTAAAATACCCGAAGGCCTCTTTGCTGTGACACACTCTGACCCAGTGTACATACACATCAGCTCAACTATACATCAGTATTGTCATCATGGTGCCAGAAAGATTTAAAATTTAGCAATAATTAATGTACCGAATCCACTTCCAGTTAGTGTGGATACTTATTTACTTTTTACTTCTTGACAGCCAAGTGACAAGGGGACAGACATGGCCTATTGGTTAGGGAACCGCTTTTGTGATTGGAAGCTCCTGGGTTCACAAAGGGCAAGACACGTCTGTAGTGCCTTTGAGCAAGGCATCTAACTCCCCCGACTGCTCCCCGGGTGATTTGGTGTGGAGCTGCCCCTGCTCCGGGCAAGTCATGGTCACATAGCTGTTCTTATGCAAAAAAACAAACGTCAGATCTGCCTTTAATGTCATCTAGTCATCGTACTTGCTCTGAAAGGCCCCTAAGAACGACTTATCACTGATGGCAAAAACATTTCCACTTTTCCAGATGCCGCACGAGTCGACGGTGGAGCACACGCATGTGGAAACCGACACCGAGTCGCCGCTTGCCACGCGCAACCGCCACTGCGTCGACTGCAAGGAAATAGACTGCAAGCGCAGCCAGCTGACGCGCTCCCTGAGTGAAATCAAACCCCCGAAACTCTTCCCTCAGGCTCCACAGGAGATCACACACTGCCACGATGAAGACGATGATGAAGAGGAGGAGGAGGAAGAAGAGGAGGAGGAGGAGGAGGAAGAGGAATAGATGACTCTCTTTTAGTCAGGACTGACCTTTTTCTTCATTTCCCTAAGGGAAACATTTAACTTTAGTGAAGGGAACAATAGAGAGGGATTTTAACACAATTTTAGAGTTTAACTACATACATAGTATAACTATACACACAGATTTTTGTGGAGTTTTACATTTACAACACATGTAGAAGTAAGGCAGCAAAGCACGTTTCGGATTTACGATAAGCTATATGAACTTGCTGATACGTATAAGACATGCAGTCTAATGAGTTTACAGTATTTCAGAGATGCACAACTCATTTTTGAAGGTCAAGTCAAAATGATCAGACAAGCAACTGTGCTTTACATTAGATACAGACTTCCAGCTGGTTATTTATTAATCATCCAGACCCCCACATATCCACTAGATCTAGCAAAATAACCCCACATGGTTTAACCCTACTCTTTTTTTTTCCAGCACGAGCCTTTGTGTCATTCACCCGTCATTTCTCTGTACAGCAGGTTTTCGGCTAAATGCTGCCTCATTCAGGACTTCAGGGGAATCGGAAAGCACGTGTGTTGGCATGACGTGCCCCTTATTAGACCCGTTCATGATAGGAATGTAAATGAAGTCCGGAGGGGGGCTGCAGCGCGCCGTGACGGCCAAAGTGACGGCTACGAAAGAATGCCCCCAACACAAGCACCCCTGTTCCTTGGCAACCGCTGTGCCAGGCGAACCACATACGGCTAGTTAGATGTTGTTTTTTTTACTGGCAGTGATGTCAACTGCCGAGTGCTATGCAGCAAAGTAAGCTGTCAAAAGAAAGAGGCACTTTTTCTCGAATCACACTACAACGTATTTTTATACTCAACACCTCTGTGTCTGTGAGGATTAACTACCAAATTGAATCTTTCCAGTGCCATATTGCTCCCACAGTCATTTCTAGCCATACCGTTTGCCATGCTGTGAATATAAGTGACCTTGATATGCAAAAACACTCTTGTATATAGTGTACTTTATAGCTGGTGTTAGTAGAGAATCTAGAGAATTGAACTATATAGAGATATATAAAATATATATATATATAAGCATCAGATTTAGCAAGCGTTAAGCTCAGCAGATCACGCAGTTCGAGTAGTTCAGATTAGCGTACGATATCACCGGAGAGATTACTCCTGTGAGGACCAATAGCGTTAAGAGCACTCTGACCAGTGATCTTTTCAACTAAGCAAGGTCCCTATAGCAGAGGTGCCAACGTCTGCCATCTTTCTGTCCTGTCCCCAGGTGATATGCGAGACAGTATTTAGCTTTTTTCAGTTAAAGCACCAGTCAGATCAGTCATGAATAAAATGTACGTGATGGGAAAGGAGTTAAGACGTGAACGACACTCTTAGCACAAGCCTCTGTCTTTGTTAGCCAATGGAAAGCAGGCAGTAGGCAAAACTGTGATCTGATTGGTCTGTAAAAAACGGAGTTGCCTATTTCTTCCCATTACTGGATTAGCAGCTGAGTGAAATTGAAAGTGAAGTGAGTGACCTACTGTGGTTGGGCACACTGAGGAATCTGACCTCATGTAATATAAACCATCCGTGCAGATAAATACACACTAGTGAACACACACACTTGGGGGCAGTGAAGACACTTACCCAACACGTGGTTGGTGTGGTACAGTGGTAACATCATTGGCTCCCATGTGAGAGACCTAGGTTTGATTCCCAGTCTGGGCAGCCAGTCTGTGCTACACCAATAAGGGTCCTTGGGCAAGACTTCTAACACTACGTTGGCCTACCTGTAATACCAATAACCTTGTAAGTCACTCTGGATAAGAGAATCTGCCAAATGCTGTAAATGTAAATGTAAATGGGCAACCCTATCCACAGCTGCCCCATGACTAGCATGACTGCATGGCGATAACAGTAAACAATTCATGATAATTTTTTTTTTTTTTATTATAAATGAAACAAACCAAAGCAGTTGTGTTTTTTCACACTGGTGTTTCATGCTACCACTTTTGACTAAAGCCACGGACTCTAACCAGATGAGACATCTGTTTGGAATAAACACACACTTCTTAATCCGATAATCCTTAATCTGCCAGTTTTTTTCTATCTAGGCTAAATGGCCTAGAGAAGGTAAATAAATCAAAAACTCAGTTATCAGATCTGATGTCTCTAACCTTGTAGTATATTCCATTGCCAGGTCTGTATCTGGACCACAGTCCACCAGGTTAGTTTATTTTTCTTTGCTTGCCAGGACGTTTTTTTTAACCATGTTGGTGCCTCTGCTATAGTCTCAAACTGGAAGCAATAGATAAAGTATTCTTGTAGTTTTTTTTTTGTTTGTTAAAGGATTAAATATTATATTTGATAGAAGGATTTAATTACTTAAGGTCTGTGAACAATGAGAGTCTAACTGTCTCTTAAGGAGTAGGTAGACCAAATCACTGACATGCTAACTGTCAAGATGTTTGATAACAGCCCTTGGTTAGCGTTCTAGAGCTAATCGGGGCCTATTAACTTTTAGCCATGTTTGTATTTTGGGGTGAACGGTTTCCTTTTTTTTAGCGTGCAAGAGACATAAACAACTCGATAAATGCAAAGCTGTGTATTATTCAGCACAAGATACATAATTGTGTGTAGAAAAAATTAGTTTGAAATAGTTCAGACGCAGTCAGTGAAAAGGGATGAGGTAGCAAGTACCATTTAATGAAGATAAGACCTCAGCAAATTCTGTTTCAGGCAACTCTGTTTCATATGCAGATTTTTTTTTTACTGTAACGTTAAATGGATTTAAAACTGGAAACGTAAAATCCAAGGCAGCTCGCTTCAAAGCGAACCGTCAGAACCGGTCAGCTGCACTGGTTCTCAAAACGCGCGTCGTCTTGCGTACACATTATAGCGAAAGGTGAAATATCGCAGTCACCATCCCAAGAAAATCGTGTAGCATTTGCGCCAGAACACTGTTAACACTATTTCAGTGATTCTTAAAGCAGTATTTTGTGCTGTATTGCATCGTGTATCAGTCTGTCAGCAATGTTAGAACATTCGTTTGGATGATGTCGAAGTGTAGACCCACTGAGGTGACATGCTGGGAGTTTTATATATATATTTTTTTCATTTCTGCTAAATAATTACGTTGAGGTCATGTATTAAGTCTGACGTTTCTGTAACATACACCGAAGTGCTAGAAAAACTGGCACATCAGTAGGATTGCAGAAATTCCACAATTCTGTTTGTTTCTGAGGTGTAGGGTTTCTGATCCACAGCCAGTTGCTTGACATCCCAGATGTTTCCGATAACGTTGAGATCTGGTGACTTAGGCGTGAATGGCAAAACCCCAAACACCGATGATGAGTGTTCTTCTAACCATAATTTGGTGGTGTGCCAACCAAACAAGCCAACAGCATTATGAACGCACCGTCAGGCCTAGAGGTTATTTTATGTTTTAGTCTGTTCCAGTTTTTCTGGCACTTCGGTGCACATACAAGTTACACAACTCATGGCCAAATATTATGCCACAATATGAATACCTTAAAAATAACCTTAATGTAGCCTCTGTGGTTCCATATAGAAATGGTTGGTTATTTTTCTCAGATGGAAAAAATGAAGAGTTTATGTGTATTAAAAAAAATGGCACAGTATTGACACATGTGCCTTTATACTAATGTTGCAGACTGTTTCTCGTGCATTGTTTACAGTTATGTATAAAGTCATAATACATACTGTACTTTTGCTCTTTTGAAATGTTTTCTTATATTGCAGAAACATGTGTTTTTATTCTTTTAGGCATTTCAGAAGTGCAGGAACTGTCCTGTATGCATAAATAGCTACCATTAGAAGGCTTTGCTTTTTACAAGGTTAAAAAGTACACAATAGAAAAACTGACAAAATCTGTACTGTGTAAAGTACAGTATGGAGAAGAGGTTTGCTGTGATATGATTTCTTTTTGTTCACATGTCTGTATGTCCCATTTGTTTAGTTTGTATATCCCAATTGCTCATGATATACATTTTGGGAGGCTGCGTTAAAATGTGAAATAAAGATCATTTTACATAAAGTCACAGTTTGCACTGCCATTTTATCCGTACATTAGTTTTGCTATACCATATTGTACAAAATTAAAACAACATATATACAGTCACATAAAAAAAACAATGTAAAGCCTCTTTAAATTCTAAGGTTTTACTACATAATAAAAAAAATGATTTGGTCCTGATCAGGTCTTAAATTTAGATAAATACATCCTTGGATGAACAGCAACACAACAGATTTCACTATGTCATTACAAAACTAAAAACCAAAACTAGGCCAAAATGCTTTAATAGGAATTAAGTAGCAGCCAGGTGCTGCTAATCAAATGCCCTTTTTCATCATCAGCAATCTGCAACCTCTAGAAAAGCATAGGTTTTGGAAGTTTTTCGGTATTAAACATTCTGGTGTCATCATCAAAAGGACTAGAAGGAAAACATCAGAAATGATATTAAAGAAGCAATTTTGGCTGTCCATAAATCTGGAAAGGGTTATAAGGCCATTTCCAAACAATTTGAAAATCGGTCATTCTACAGTGAGAAAGATTATTTAGTGGAAAACAAGACAGGTGCCAATCTTCTTGATTTCCCACCAAATTCACCCCAACGTCAGACTATACAGTGGTTTAAACCCGAAAGTTACATCTCAGACTCTACTGGCCTCAGTTAGCATGCTAAATTTGCAATTTGATGACTGTATAATTAGAAAAAGACTGAACAAGTATCGGTCGCTACCAGTCTTCTTTCTAAAATAAACTTGTGACTTTAATCATTTGCAGTACACAGATTGTAACCCATATTTTTGTCACGTTTTAGCTGTAATAGAAACCAGAGTGCACTTATATGTGGAGGTCAACTATGACTGTAGGCCTGTTGGTCATTTCAGTATTATTTTTTCCAAGTTTAATCAGGACAAATGAAACACAGCTTGATCCTTGTTTTACACATGAGCAACAAGAATTTACACAGAATAGTGCAAAAAAGAAAACATCCAGCAAGCATCAGTCCCATGGATAAAAAAAAACCCAAACCATTAATGAGAGACATCAGAGGACAATTGCTGGACTGGATGGCTGTAATTAATCAAATAACCACTAT
The DNA here is from genome assembly GCA_028565595.1 of Duopalatinus emarginatus. Lineage (NCBI taxonomy): Eukaryota > Metazoa > Chordata > Actinopteri > Siluriformes > Pimelodidae > Duopalatinus > Duopalatinus emarginatus. The sequence goes on from JAOVVF010000027.1 coordinate 10,958,713, forward strand.
CAAAAACCATCTTTAGCAGAAAAGCATTTCCGAATGTACAACAGTGCTCCTTGAACAAGATGGACCACAACAACAGATGAGTGCAATGGGCCTGGTATTTGTGGCTCATAGTGAGGAAACAGACCAAATGCACCCAACCCTCCCCCCTTCCCCCCAATTGCCCTGACAGGCTAATTAGTTCACTTTGCTTCATTTGTTATCCAAACAGTAAAAATGGGTGATGTACTAAAACATTGGATAGGTTTTTTTAAAAGGAACATTAGACATTATGGGCTGGAGCATTTATTATGAAGCGAGAGTTAAAGGACAACCCAAGCACAGGGACCAGGGAAAGGGAAGGGGAAATGAAATAATCACACAACAATGAAGTGTTGAATAGCTAATGCTTGTGAATATACTTTTTAGATGAGACTCAGGCAGGAATTGAACCCAGGTCTTCTGCACAGGGTCCAACACACTGGGACACTGGTATGCAGCCCAAGATGGCTGCATACCAAGTTTAGTGCTTGTGCTGCCATTGTCAAACAAAACTCAAGCTAATGAGTGAAGAGTAACCAACCCTATAACAGCCTCAAGGTCCATTCTTACCTTTAAACAAGCTTTACTAAACTAAAAACTGAGATTACTACATCATAAAAGGATGCTCCTAGGTCAGTCCAAGTGGTGTTTAACCCAGATCAGATTGACATGCTAGTAAAAGGACAGACTAAGAAGCCATTACTAATGGCAATCACAAACAAAAGACTCTAACAAAATGGCAGGTAAATACAAAACAAAGACCCAAATTACACGTCCCTAGGCCAATTAACAAGCCTAAAGAGCAAATGACTTAGGAACCTCAAATATTGGCGACTTAGCAATTTTAGTAGGAAGCAGAAGAAGGAGAGAAGGAACGTCACACCAGGCTAGCAAACAATTATTACCTCAGGCATTCCCCTACCACCAAGCCTACATGAGGCCCTACAACACTATTTTCTGACCCTGAACAATATTTTTTTACCTCAGGAACTCCCTCTACTAACAATCCACTATGAAGCCTGGTGTTACCTTTCTTGCCCTGATCTCAACCTAAATCATTCAGCATATCAGCAACCAAAGATGGAAGGAGAGACCCTCTGTCTAACTTGTTTAAATACACACTAAAGAAGGTGTCCCTCATCACCGTTAATTAGCACTGTGCTGCCTGGAAGTAGTAGTGCCAGACTGCCTGGGAGTTGTAGTTCTACTACTCCCACAATGGCCATGCCACCTTGGCCCTCTAGTGGCCATAAGTGACATGTCCTGAGCCTTTACAATATTTTACACATTGCTCCTTGTGATGCAGTGTAATACCTGGACAGAGAATATACATGACCACACAATAGTAGTTTTAAAAAATATATAGTTTTTATTATGAGGCATATAATAATAGTTAACTGGTCACTTGTTTAAGATTGTGGGAGAAACCTTGGTCCTCAATTTAAAAACTTGAGTTGACTTATAAATATGTTTGAAATAATCGTTCTCTATTTAGAATAAAGAAGAGCCACTGAATAAAGGTCCTGTCTTCCGTAGCCTTTACATTTACAAAGCATATTGTACTATTATCATTATATTATACCCATTTTGTACTGAGCACTAAGTTTTTCATTTTCATAATTAGAAAATCAAAAATTAGATACTGTTGTAATTTCAAGATACAACTTGAGTTCACTGTGTGTAACTATCACAGCAATGATAAAAAAGGGATAAAAATGCGGACGGAAGAAGGAAATAACATTTTTTTGTTGTTGTTATCTAGTGCAACATAAAAGAATAAGACATTTAACTGTTTGAATAGTCCTTATAATAATTAACACATTTAACTCTGCAACATGGCTGCCACTATCATTAATTCAGCAGTTTATAAAATAGCACTTGAGCCAGCACATGAAATTATGTTGCATAAAGAGCAAACTTGAGTTTGGTATCAACACACCACTCACACGTGCACAACTCCTAGGTGAATTCTGAATAACTCTTAAGTTTCCAAGCAAATGAATTGTGGCTCAGATCTGTCCGAAACTTGATACTGCCCACATACCACAATGGAATGATGGTGATGATTTCATGCTGTTTCAAGCACCAGAAGTCACAAAAATATGGCTGGTTACAGTTGGTCCAGTTGGCCATGGTGGGCGACATGTGGCCCAAAGTCAGCATATCATGACAAACTTTAAATATGGCTGCTAAAGTTGGGTCAGTTTTGGCCCACAGTACACTTGCCATTGCCATAACTGGCCCATAAGTGCCTTAACTGGGTTATGTCTGCTATCTGGTTTATGTCTGAGGTTGGAATAGCAAAGTGTGCAATCGTACTATTAAATCCCCATTATACCTGCGTAACTCAACATGGATACAACCTGTATGCTAAGTAGTATGAAACCCTCCTTTGCCTATAAACCGAAGTGCCAGAAAAACTGTCTATTACTTAGTAGGTCTCCTACAGGGCATGGACTCAACAAACTCATGGAAGTATATTTGGTACGCAATGAACACCATAATTCCTGCAGAACTGTCCACAATTCAGTTGTATTATGAGGTGTACGATTTCTGTGTCCCACAGTGCACTGCATGGCATTCCAGATGTGTTTGATTAACTTTGACATCTGGACTTAGGTGGGAATTGCAAAACCCCAAACCCAGATGAGTGTTCCTCTAACCACAACTTGGCGTCTTTACATATGTGTGGCGGCGCATTGTACAGTCGGAAGAGGCCAAACCAATCAGAATGAATGCAGGACATGAACTCGTCAGTGTAACTTGTCAGAAAGGAGGCGCACCTAATATTCAGAGACACACATAGCCAGAGACGTTTGTAGATGTACCGTGGCAAACCAGCTAAACAAAACCACATATCATTATGAGCCCACAACCAGCCTATGTGTTTTTTCTGGCACTTCAGTGTATATACTCCTTATGCATTATATGCCTGGAATTATTTGCCTATTCAAACCTGAATTTGGGGCATGAGTGGGCATGTGTGTACATTGGACCAGTGGAAATTTGAGCAACACAGTGAATGCATACAAATGTAGCTACTGTTTACAATAAACTGATTTTAATCAATAAATCATCTTTTTTTAAATAGAAATATGGTTCATTGCACTTGTTAAAAATTAATATGATTCTTTAAGGCAATACTGTGATTCTTTTTTAAAAAGGTGTAAAATGTACTGTACCATATGCCTGATTTAGAATAGTAAAAATAACAATATCTGTAATGTACATACAAGTAAAAGACCCTCACCAGAACACATACAGTAATGTATTTGTAACTATGTATATACTATAGCATGTGCATGGCATCACATTCACACTCATAAAGGCACATGTACTCACAACATATACAGTACACACATGACATTGAATTTTACAAAGGTGTGTTCTTGGCATGTGCCTGTAGTTACATGCACACACGTATATACAGTAGACATGTATAAAATAAATAAATACAGGAGGAACATGTTATTGGTAAGCGGTTCATGGTTTCCTTCAAATTGGTATTTGGCACAGTCTTTGACTCACCATATTACAACATCAGCCTGATGAAGTTGTAGAAAGTAGTCCATGTGAACTGTGGTCCTTTTCTACCCCAGAATCCCTCCTGGCACCTTCAAAAAAGGGGACAGTCGAGGAGTATGTTCAGGGCCTTGTGACAGATGGGGAAGGTGTCCAAACTCCAAACTCTTTGGTCTGGTGGACAGGCACACGGCAGGGTGTGTGGAACTGAACTGGCTGTTCCAGTCCTGTGAATGGGTCAGAAAAAACCCAGACGCTGTTTTAGCAGTCCGTTGTGGTTTTGTGTCCTACAGGGGGGTGGCGGAGACAACTCAGAAGGTGAAAACAACGTAAGCAGTTTCCTTTTTCACCCTTTTGTAAACCCCCAACCACCCCGCTGGGGGCTAGACGGTACCCTCGTTGTGCACCATGTGGTTCGCCTTTTTGTGGGCAACACAGTTCTGCGTCTGGTTAAGCAGAATGTCCGTCTCGTCGACCACGCCGTCGTGCAGCTCACTGAGAGTCAGTTCGATTTTGGTGTACTCGCTGTCCGATGGCTGCGGTGCCTTTTCCATGTGTGACGCCATCACGGCATTCTGGTACTGTTGACGGGTGACCTATGGTGTAGTGGCAAAGACATAACAGGCAAGAGCGTTCAAACAGATGTGTTGGAATTACATACAGTAAACAAGCAATACAATGAGCCCAATCAGTCATAACATTAGAACCACAACACCACTGACAGGTTAAGTGAACAACATTATTACAGTGGAACCTGCCAAAAGGTGGGATATATTGGGCAGCAAGGGAATAGTAAGTTCTCAAAGTTGATGGATTGGAAGCAGGAAAAATGGTAAGCGTAAAGAACTGATTGACTCTGACAAGGACCAAATAGAGATGTCTAGACAAACGGGTGAGAGCATTTTCAAAACAGCAGGTCTTGTAGGTGTTGCCAGTAGGGGTGTTTATCTATTTTTAAATTTTTAAAAATCTATTTTTAAAAATCGCGATTCTGATTCCGAAAATGCCCCAAAAATCAATTTTAAAATGCTCCTACTCGCGAGCATACTGCATATCGCATTACGTGTCCATTCTGCCACCATAGAAGAGGGCCGTCGAGGCCACCATACACTACAGCGCCCTTGCTAGCAGACAAAAATTATACATGATTTAAATGCAGTAATGCACTATGACTTTAAAGTCAGTATTTTATTTTCAGTTAAAGGTTAATGCACTGTGGCAGGCTGAGGTCTATGTCTACTTTTGTATTAACATTTTTTGAATTATTTGTTCATTGATAGTTAAATTAATACATTTTATGTTCATAAATTTTCAAATTTGAATGTTCATTTTATTTAAGAATAAGCCAGGCAGCTAAGCTAACCTAATACTTTAAATAATTTAAATTACAGGATTTTATGCACAATACTATTTTTGGTATAAATATAAAATGATGCAGAAAGATTTGATACAGTAAGTGTTTTAAAAAAGTTAATACCTACTAAAACATTTTCAGGAAAGGACAACTACTGAACTACCAACAGGGTCATGGATGCTCAAACCTCATTGATGTACATGAGGGTTGAAGTCTAGCCCATCAGGTCCAATCCCACAGAAGATCCACTGAAGGATCTGTTGCTAACATCTTGGTGCCAGATACCACAGAATACCTTCAGAGGTCCTGTGGGGTCCATTCTTTGAAGGATCAGAGCAGTTTTGATTTTATGGCAGATTGGTGTAAACCAATGAACCAGCCCAGGACAAATACAGCAAGAAAAAAAGTCCACAGAATACTAGGAAAGGAAGTAGCTATGTAGTACACTGTTTACCCATTTCATTTGCTGGTTCAATCACCAGAGTCAACAAGACACAACTTAAGTGGCCTTGAGCAAGGCACCTATCCCCAAACTGCTCCCCGGGCACCACAATACATAGGGTTGTCCTACATGATGGGGCAACCATGGCTTAAGGTTAGGCAACCAGTCTTGTGACTGGAAAAACATGACATGACTGAAGTGCAAGGCACCTAACCATGAACCCCCACCCCCCACCCCCGAATGCAGGTAAATACAGAGGTCAAATTCCTCTGTGTGTGCAAGCAAAGTGGTCAGTGAGTGGTTTGATTCACTTCACAACAACATCAATGGGGATACTTCCACCACTAAGAAGTCCAGCCCTTGTAACTAATTTGTATATCTGAAATTACCCACAAATTATACTTTAAAAAGAAGTTACGCTATCATGCTAAAGAGAATCTCAAACAGACATATGGACAGATAAATATTCTTAAGAAGCCCAGGTTTCTGAGCATGAAAGTCTCCATATGACCAGAGGTGGGTAGTAATGCACTACACTAACTCTGTTACATTTACTTAAGTAACTTTTTGTACTCAAGTACAAAATTATAATTGAGATACTTTTACTCCATTACATTCTGCTCGCTACTCGCTACTTATTTTTATATTGTTTGTTTCGCAACAACCCGAAGAGAATTGAATTCATGTAACTTTGTAAAGATTTCATTTATTATTGTTTTTATTGTTGGTTAAGAGAGATTCTCTGCCTCTGAATTTGTTCATTGCTGTTTTACATTTTTGTGCATTCAGGTGTATTATTTAACGTCCTGATTATTAAACAAAGAGGTCGCTCAGCAGTTATTTTAACTTAGTACTTTTTACTCTTACTTAAGTAATTTATTAGGTGACGACTTTTTACTTTTACTTAAGTCATATTATTGTAACAATACTCTTACTTGAGTACAATTTTTGGCTACTCTACCCATCTCTGCATATGACACATAGGAAGTTCGCTACTAAAGAAAAACTAGAGGTTTGACCTTGCTGTGACCTTGACCCTGTTTGGATAAGTTCTAAAGTCTCATTAGTTCACCTGCTGGTTATGTTTATAATTCAGTATTAATTCACTTGCTTTTGAAATATCATGATAAATTCACTCTCAGGCATACACAGACAGGCGGACACACATATAGAGGGACCGATTGCGAAACATCTAAGTGTCTAAAAATGGACCTATATGACCTTGTTGTGACCTTCATCCTGTGTGGATACATTTTAAATTCTAACCACTCAACCTGCTGGTTATGGTGACAATTATATATAAATCCTATAAACATTCAACCACTCGTTCTTGAGAATCACGTGTAGAGACATGGACATCTTGAAAACATAATGCCTGTCAGGCCTGCAGACATGACAGGAGAAAAGACAGGTTTTGCCTGATGGCTGACGACAGCATCTGCAACTTTCACGTAGGAAAAAACAGTGCCTGCTTTCTATTCTAGCTATTCACCTTGACGTAAAGAAGGTCTGTGATGGCTCTAACTGTGTAGTCTGGTACGTAGATCTGCAGAAAGGAGTTGAGCTGGTTGTTGCTGCTGCCCAGTGGGGGATTAATAGCTTCATTGCGGTCACTCCGGTTCAGTGAGTCAGAGTGGTTCAGTCCATATGGCCGAGGGGGAGACTTGTTCTCTGAAACAACAAAGAATATAGGTAATGACTTGGGACTGCTGAGCTGAATTACAGGTCATCCGCATTTACTCCAATGCACAGGTGTAGGAATTCGGGTTTTAAGACACCCGTGCAACATGCAGTGGTAAGCACCTTACACATAAGCCCTAGATGTAAGTGATTTTTCGTGGAAACAACGACCGGCCGATTGCAACGTAAAGAAATGTCTTGATGGCGGTCACAGAAGGGGTTGGTGAGGAGGTCGCTGTTTTAAAGTGGCGGCAACAGCTGGATAAAGACTGATAAAAAAGACCTTACAACCCTGAAACAGAGGACTAGTCCTGTTTTAATTAAACACAGCTTATTTTTTCCACTTCTTAAAGGGGGCTGGCCTACAAATACACACACACACACACTTACACAACTTTCCTCTACCTCGTTCTCAACCACATACACACACATGCTCAATCACTGGTAGTGTTAATGCCACAGTTTGCTTGGAATGTATGTAATCCGAGTTTGGATGTCTGAGTACTGCGTGCGTCCCTGGTCTGAGGGGCCCCCGCACGCTACGCATTGGGTCAGAGTGTGTGTGCATGGGGTCAGTGTATGTGTGTGAATGGGGGGAGGCCGTGGTTATTTTTCCAAGTCTGGCAAAATCAGCGGGAGGGATACTACGAATTTGGGGTATGAGAACATGGAAGTACAGAAACGAGAGGGTGTTCAACTGTTTTACTCTTGTTAAAAAGATTCAGACTGATAAGAATAAACTGCTTTTTATCACAGATAACATAATATTAAGGAGTTTTATATGTCTTAATGTGCTTCATGATTGCAAGTTCATCTCATACATCAGCATGCAGCAAGTAAACATGCGCATTCTCGGCCATTCTCAGGTATTCTTGCCAACAGTTAATGCCATGCAACCGTAATGAAGCCAGGGAGGTAACGTAGTCATTGTGAAACATTACCAATACCGGTACCTGGAGGTACTCCAATTGATTCTGACCTCTTGACCACACAATAGCGAGAAAGGGAAAGGGAAACTAAACAGAGAGAGGATGAAAGCACAAGAAAATCAGAAGAAGAAGAAAAAGAAAAAGAAGAAACAGACAGGGACAACTCATTTACAGTGAGGTGAAACGACAACATGGGTCCAAACCACCAGAGACAGAAAACAATGTCGTAATCACAATTCAAACTTCTGCATCCAACATCTGACAGGGTTAGAAAATTACAGCACATCCATAATTAAAATGCAGTTCCAACACTCAACCAACAGAGGTCACATAACTCCTGCACCATATTTCCTCCTGGTGAATGGCCCAGTCCCAAAGCCCACCCTTGCGGTTTTGTGTTCATGTGACTTCCGGTAAGTGTTTTATTGTGCCCCATTTCTCAAAGCCCTGCGTGTAAAACCGCACAAATCTACGCTAAGCACACTCGTTTCATGCTAAGTATACAGTATGTATCCCAGAACTGAGTGTGGGTGTGAGGTCTGAAACCTACAGAGGAACGATTACATCTGCACACTCATAACGGAATGCACTGTCTTAAGACTTGTCATTAAAGTTTCTAAGTAGACTCTTGAGTAGAGCCTTTGTTTTTTTTGCATGTTGAATTAAGACGTCTACTGAATTCTTAAATCTGATTGGTCAGAATGTCTGGATTAATTACTACTTTCTTGCAGCATTTCCAACAATCCGTCCAGCTGCAAGACAAATCGCTCGCATACTAACACAGGGGCTTGTATGGTTGATATTGATATTGCAAAATTTTATCTAAGGAGATGTTTGTGCAAGGTAATGATGGAAGGAGTCTCCAGTGTAAACATTTTGTAAAGATCCATAAAGACGCTTCTCACTGCAAAAGTCTTAAGAACAGAGGACCTTCTGGTTTCTCTGTAAGATGTTGGGCAGCACGGTGGCTTGGTGGTTAGCATGTTCGCCTCTCAGTGCTAGAGTCTTCTAGGTTCAAGTTCACCCCATCTAGGTGGAGTTTCCATGATCTCCCCATGTCCATATGGGTTTATTCTAGGGACTTGCACAATCCAAAAACATAGAGGTTAAGAAAACTGGCTACTCTTAATTACCCTGGTGTATGAATGCATGCAAGTGTTTATATTCCCAGATATAGATTGGCACTCTTTCCTGGGTGAACCCCCTACTGTCTGACACAGTCCTCCAGGTGGATGGTCATTTCCGGTTGAGAGTACCCTGTACGTGTTTGGATACCGCTTCTCGCCAGTGTGTGTTGGTTGAGTGTTGATTGTAAAGTGTCCTTGGGTTTTTTGAAAGGTACTATATAAGTGTAACTTTGTTCATTTATTCAAAAATCTAAACTATTTGAGAAGTGTTACATTTTTGAACCCTTAATGTTTCTTCACTTACTTTGCTGGAGAAACCCTTAGAGGATCCATGTAGAAAACTACAAAAGAGTGTTTCCTATTAGGAACATCAGGAAAGGTTTGCTTTACTGGAAGCTAAGTACCTGTATTTATCTAGTAGACCATGATGAACCCTTCATGATAACACTGTTCCATTAAACAGTGATCTATGTGTCGCAATGCCTTTGGGAATTTCAGCCCGGAAGAATAAGGATTGTCTTTGTGGTGATAAGGAAAACACTATAGCTGTCACTGATGGTAAAAATAATCATCAGTGCATTATTGATCAGATTCCAGCAGTCGTCCTGGATTACCCCTTGTCCTACAAATGCAACAATCAGCCATAATGTTAACACCATAAAACCCCTGACAGGTGACTTGAACATTGATTACCTTGCTACAATAGCACCTCTCGAGCGTAAAAGGATCTGATTGACTCTCACAAGGGCCAAATTGTGATGGTCAAACAAAAGGTATTGTGGGGTGTCCCCAGTCGTTAGTACCTCAAGGGGAGCTGCTGCTAATGTTTTGGTACCAGGTACCACAGAACACCTTCGGAGGTCTTGTGGAGTCCATGCATTGACAGGTCAGAGCTATTTTGGTGTTTATGTTATGGCTGATCGGTGTATAAGTGTTTTCCCCCAACATACCTGATTCATTATAGCTGGTACAAGAGGTTAATGATGTACACCAAATACAATACCGAAACCTCTGATTGGCTTTCCTTTACATAGAAAGAACATGCTACAAGGCCCACTGCAATAAAATGGCGAGATAATGGCAAAAGAGATATGTACCTGGAGCAGCAGTAAGGGCCATCATTCCGTATGATGAAAACCCTCCAGCTTCAAACTTCATCCCATCCTTTCCTGCCTCCACTTCAACTTTCCCCTGAGGGAGGAAAATAATCAAACAAAAATTACTATATTGTACAAAAATTACTGTGGCCTACAAACACTATTAACTTTCAAATAATTAACTATATTGCATTTACTATTATAAATGAATGTGCCAGAAAAACTGTTACAGACAAACTTATTCAAAATACATAGGATGGTAGTGGCTCCATAAGGGTATGGGGTTTGTTTAGCTGGCATGCTATGGGACCCCTGGTACATCTACAAACAGCTCTGACAGGTAAACACTTTTCAAAAAGACAATGCGCCACCACACATGTCTAGAGATGTCAAGTTGTGTTTAGAAAAACACTCTAACTTTGGGGTTTTGCCATTCACACCTAAGTCATCAGATTTTATTGTTATCAAGCACAGCTGAAATGCCATGCAACTCGCTGTGGAACACGGAAATCCTACAACTGAATTGTTCCAAAAGTATGGGGCATATTGCCTACAAGCTATCTGCAAGCTTGTGGAGTCAGTGCCTCATGGGGGACCTATCAAGTTTTTGACTGGGGTTCCAATAGATAGCAGTGGCAGTGTATAGTGCCATAGACGTTTCTTCTGGTGTGTCCATCTTGAGGAACTTACTACAGGTCCTATAAAAATCAGTGCTAAATTGGATCAAATATGAACTATTGAGTCAACTAACCTATTTTTCTCAGAGTGTAAAAATTAGCAATTTTTTTTGTCCAGATGAAACCCTTCTATGACCTTTCAGTTGAAGTTGCTCTGCATTTACATATGTATGTACAGATAAGGCCTCGAGATGTATTCCATGCTGCTATCGTTTTTAAGGTTGACCAACGATCATTTATAGGGACTGCATTTGGTTTCAAAAACATGAAAGAATTCTCACTATAAGCTGTAGACTTGTAGTAGTGTGGTCATTGAGCAGATGTGTTAGTGAGGCATGCCTTAGTGATGTATCAGGCCAGCTAACATCGTCACAAGACTAAACCTAAAAAGTGTTTATACACCCTTATTATGGAATAAAAAGACATTTAAGTGTTTATCCAAGCACACAAAGACTGACCAAAAATAAATCCACAGGATTTCCTTTCATAAAAGGCGATCGGAACGTGTCATTTTTAATCATCCAATGAACTCTTGAGGGAACCTTTTCTATTTGATGCACCCCAGTAACCCAGCTAACCTGCAGTATGAGGATGAAGTAGTCCGCAGGTCTGTTGCGGACATAGAGGTAATGTTCTGGGGTTTTCTTGTTCTTCTCGTTGAACTTAAGTTCCTGGATAACATTCGGGTGCTTTAGCAACCTCAGCAAGATCTTCTCGGACATCTGGTTTAGGCTAAATATCTCCACCTCTGTAAAGTACAAAAAAGCACAACATACATTTGTGAGATCGGTCAATACCAACATTAACCTTATAGACATTTAACATTTACAGTTTAGTCTTCAATTCCTCCAACCACAATATTTAAAAGGTTGTTTCTTTTAGAAATTCAAAGTAGTAGACTGATTAACACTGATGTATTTCCCCTACTTTATCACACATGGTTTGGTTAGGCAGAGAAAACTGCATACATATAAACTGCACATAAATTAAAGTGTTCAGCTTTTAGTCTGAAATATCTTTCATGTAGTGTTTATCATGGAAAGGTAATGCACCTTCACTAATTTCTGCCTTATCAGCTGTTTATCTGTGTTACAGGTCTGCATCTGTGTACAGTATTCGTGTCATCTGTCCCCTTGAAACCTTATTTAATTTTACAAAAGTTTTACAAAAAGACTGAAAAGTTCTTTAAAATCCTTTAAAAATGAATGGCTGATATAGCAGATACATTATATTTATAATATATGGTCAATAACTGCTGCTACATCTGTACATAAATGGACATAACTGCACCTTACGGCTCCCACTAC
>JAOVVF010000027.1:10972929-10983183 GCA_028565595.1 Duopalatinus emarginatus
ACCTGCACTATATACTAAAACATTTTGGTCTTCCATTATCATGGACATCAGCAGTTTTAAGAAAATAATCGACAACCATGGTGCCTGTTACTGTTACCATGGCAACAGTACTTATTTTTCATTTCAGTGTTTTATGGCACAACTTTGATTATTTAACAAAAAAAAGTTACTTTTAAATTTAGTTTAATTTTTACTTTAACAGCTTAAAAACCCGTGCTGTGCCTTCGAACATTTCAAAGGGCCGGGTCTACATCCAAAAGTACTGCATAAACACATCCACACTAAACAAATATAGCATATAATTTATATTATATGTAGCATACAGCATATATTATACTGTGTAAACTGTTAGTATAGAAAAAATTGTTTAGTAGAGCTGTGATATTTTATAAAATTAATCAACATATTATCAATTCAGCAATACTGTGGTAAAAAAATATATATATATATACATAAAGTATCTAACTTCTCGTTAGGGAAAATTCTAGAAAGTTGCTTATTTTATTTTATTAAAAAAAATTAAATCCAGGTGAATTCATTTGCATAATTTTGCATAATTCTAAAGGATTTTAACCAAACGTTTTAGTTTTGTAAGGGTAACCAACAGTGTAGCCAAATTTTAACATGCACAATGGATAAACCTCGCTTTTAAATAAGTACAACTTCTCCGAGTTCTTCTTAACTTTCATTAACCCTTGAATGCTGAGATGAAATTTCTTTTTACTCGTCATCATCTATAGATAGCTGTGTAACTGTGACTGTAAAATAATAATAATAAAAAGAAACATAATTGGTGACCCTCATATTTCTTCTTTCTTTTCTTCAAAGGGAATTTTATTTTCATTTCAACCATGCACGTGTACAGTACAAAGTGAAACGAAACAACGTTCCCTTTAGTACCAGTACTTGTTCATTTTCAATAAGTATACAAGTATTCGTACCTGACATCCTCAAATTAAAATGCTCACTCTGTAGTATGTTGATTGTTATTATTATTTTTTTGAATTGCACAAAAACATTTTAAAAAGCCAGGCATTTAATAGACCGTGTATGGATATGTGGATATGTATGTCACCATGGTAAACAAAACCTAGCAGGCCTCAGTCCTCACTCCTCTGCAGGGCTAGCATGCTAACAAACTAGTCACAAGGCACACTGGGGGAAATCAAGCAGCCACGCAGCACACTTGCCTGTTGCTAGGAAACGCAGAGTAGCCAGTAGAAGCTGAGGTGATATTTTAACCTTCATTTCATTGTCCATGGGCTTGAAGGCCGAGAAATCCTGCTTCCGCTCCCGATGGGTGATTTTCTTTTTCGTTTTGTTGTCGGCTATTGGGGAAGTCGGGGTGAGAGGAAAGAAGGGAGGTGGTTTTTAGTGAAATTCCTTGATATAAAAGCTCTTGATATGGATTTAGGTAATTAAACCATCATGAATATAAAAAAGAGGAATGTTAAAATCTGGCTTCACTAATTTAAAGACAACGTCAAAGAAAGAAAACAAGTCAAAAAGTACTTTTCAAAGTACTGAAAAATTTTATTATAACATCTATATCATACAAAGATACCAAAAAGATGCCCTTACTATATAAATCTGTCTCATCCAGTATTTCAGACTTGATGATCTCTTCGATGACGTCCTCCAGGGTGATGATCCCAAGCACCTCATAAAAGGGATCCCCTTCCCCTTCATTGTTGACCCTCTGAACTATCGCCAGGTGCGATTTCCCTGAGAAGAAACAAAACAAACTGCGTTTGTTGTGACAAATGGAGGATACAGTGCATTTATCCAGGTCATTCCTTTGTTCCTGGGGTCCAGATTTATTCTCTAGATTTATATGGTATGTCATGGGAACATACATGACACATAACAATGGGTCCTATGTTTCGATGGTACTATGTTTTAGATATGAGCTTTCCCATGGTCCTAGGCTTAGGGTTGGGACCCTGAGGTTAGGGTTGGAATCCTGGGAACATATATTCCCTCCCCATTTATCCCAAAGTTTTTCCATGACTTTGTAATAATAAAAACGTAGAATTAAGTGTTTAATCTTTGGCTATGGGCTGTTTAGACAAGATTGTAAAGAAATTCTCAAGTATCAGTACATTTTCAAAAAAACTTACATTATTATATTTCTAAACATTCATATTCATAAAAGGGCAAATCTAAACTTTAACAATCGTGACTGGGAGAATGAGACTTTAATACCTGGCACTGCACTATTAGCATTTAGCTAGTTTTTATTATTATCGGTGTTATTATCATGCTAGCTAACATTTATAATATTTGAAATAAAGCTGTTATTAGTTAGCATGGTATATGCTAGTCATTTTCTATTGTCGTAATAATGGAAAATAATTTAAAAAATAATAAATACTTTTCAAAGATGTGGAATAAAGCTGTTAGTGAGCATGGTGTCAACTAGCCTATAGCATTTAGCTAAGATTTTAAAGTAACGAAATATCATGCTTGATAACATTTGAGAGATGAGGGACATCTTATTAGCCTTAGCTAATGTTTGGTAAAAGGGGCACTGATTTATTTAGTATTAACTAAATTCAGTGTGTGAATTAGAGTAGACAGTAAATCTTACTTTTATATGTTATACCATTAGACATATGCACGGTAACAATTAAAGAGGTTAGGCATAAACCTGTTGTTAGTTAGCATGATGTTAGCTAGCTATTAGCAGACATGACTGTGAGTATGAGACTTAAATACTACAATAAATACCAGAGTTAAATAACACTGCATTCACTCTTAGCATTCAGCTAGTATTAATTATCACCAGCGCTAGCTAACATTCAAGAGATTTAAAATAAAACTGTTGTTAGTTGGCATGGTGTAAGCTAGCTGTTAGCATTTAGATCTTTAGCTTTTATCTTTAGTGTCATTATCAATGTAAATAACATTTGAGAGATTTGGAATAACGCTGTTGTTCATTCAGCTAGTTTTTAATCATGATATAGTGATAATAATAATCATACTTAATAACTTTTAAGAGTTTAGGTTGCTGTTTTAGCTTTAGCTTTAATTTGTAAAGGGGGCACTAATTTATCCATATCTAAAATAAGTATGTTATTTGAAGTAGACAGTGTTTTTAGCACTTTAGCATGGGTCAGGTATTGAGCCTGTTTCCCCAAACACTATCTTCGAGTGTGTCGTTCGTTCAGAATCATTCAGGGTGGTCTCCAACAACACTGGGCTACATTCAAATAACTAATTTGCTGCTAAGACCGGTCATGTTTAATGTCCATAATCTAAAATCCTGCTATATGCTTCTGCTATATATTTCATCTATAATAATGAAGACAGGTTAGCTCAAGCATGTGAGTATAATCATATACAAAGATATATGCATGTGCTACTAACTAATGGGAAGACATTAGGAAGCATCTAATAATAAAGCAATTCCATTTTCCAATCTTTCTAATAAAACTTTTTTTTGTCTTTCCCAAGAACAGCCTAAAAATCAAAAGAGGAAAAAAAAAGAAACTATTTACAAATACTGTTAAAGCAAAAAACGCTAAACAAATACTTTGCCTTTTCTCAGCTTGTGATCATTTAAAAGGAATTTTCCGGAGGGCCAGGCTAATATTAGCCCTGAAATGAAGTTTCCATTCCACTTGGGCAGTATTCTCACCAAAGCCACTGCTGGCTGACGTGAGCTGTCTCAGAGCTGGCCGTTTACATGCAGATGGCCGTTTGCTGCAGTAGTAGGAAGTAGGAAGCACTTGGAGCAAATGCAGTAACAACAAACCCACATTGAGGTGCGTGCCTTGCTACTCATTCTTTGGTATCCCAGCATTTACCTCGGCCAACGACAAGCCACAATGTTGCATAATCAGTGTTGCTGCGTTAAACAATGGGTCGACAAATGCAGAAAGCTTTCTACCCGAGATCTCAATGGTTCCTGAAATTCGAACACACTGTATATTGTAGAAGCAAAAACTTCTTACATCATACATTAAAAAACCCTAGCATCGCTAGTTAAACTTCCTGAGTACTTAGCATTATCTGTCACGTCATTTGGTGCCAAAGGTTAACGCTGTTTGTAAACAACGCCTAGGTCATGAATTCTTACAAGACCAAGTCAGCTAAGAGCTATGTCCAAGTAGAGTTAGCCAGAATGGTCCCTATGGAAAAGATTAAGGGTCAAATGTTATGGCTGGCTGTAAATCACATGGCGAAATAACTAAATCATGAACATATAAAGTGGCAGGGGAGGTGGGTCTGGGCCGT
This sequence comes from Duopalatinus emarginatus, assembly GCA_028565595.1. Classification (NCBI taxonomy): domain Eukaryota; kingdom Metazoa; phylum Chordata; class Actinopteri; order Siluriformes; family Pimelodidae; genus Duopalatinus; species Duopalatinus emarginatus. Next base: position 10,977,169 of record JAOVVF010000027.1, read on the forward strand.
TGTGGAATAAAAAACATGTTTGCTCTCAACGTAAGCTGAGGTTCCCTGGAGTACGGCTCGAAACGACAGAGATCTCGAGCGAGCGGAGAAATCAGCTTATCCGAAAACACAGTGTTCTCAGTGGGTTTCATTCGAACCTCAATAGATTTTAAATTGAGAGAATGTGATGTTGCTTGTTAATGCAAGAATCTCAGCATGTATCTTGGGCTGAAGTCAACATACAGCATACAGCAAGAAAAGACAGCCACACAGACCCCTGCCCTTATTGGCCTTAACACTGCATCCCTCATAATGCTCGCATTCTTTCCATTTTCTCAGCAAAAGAGAAACCGGATCGGCTGAGGAACAGACAGAAGGACACCAACATCTTCTATACAAACACGCCATGCTTATTCATAGTTCTTGGGGTTCTATAATTATCCCGGTATCTTTTTAAGGAGGACAGAGGGGTGCTTGATGTGACCCGTCGTGACCTCCAGGACATTAATGGATAGTGGGCAGCCTTAAAGAGACAAGGCAATGGGCAAAGTCTAAACAGAGATTTTCCATGATGCATGCCCCAAACCCTAAGCCGAAACCTGAGGCTGTGTAAACCTTCTCAGGGTCGTGGTTTAAGATCAGATTTTGCCATTCACACTAAGGGAATATAAGCCTGGTGGGGGGCTTTTTGTAAACTGTTTATGTACTCTATGTAGACTCTTGTTTTAACCCAATGCCAAAAATGGACACATTTTATTCACTGTATTATATTCATCATTAATTAACAAGTTGGTGATTTTACACTAATATCACATCCCAAAGTCATTTTTCCTCGTAGTTCCACATTTAATAAATAGCACAATTGACAATTGCTCGTTTTATCAATTGTGATATAGTAGCTATAAAAATACACTATATATAAAATATACTATATATAATACACTATATATAAAATACACTATATATAATACTTTAATTATAATTACCTTACTCTGTGTAAGGTAATTAAAAAAAGTTGAAGTCCAAAATAGTCCAAAAGTGTTAAAGAATTTCCTATGTTAGAAACTTAAAGCTTTACTTCTGACAGTTTGAAACTGATGACACTGGAGATTTCTCCCAAGCATAAACATTCTTAAAAATTGATGTAGCTCATCTTCCTTATATTCCTAAGCATACACGTTCACATTATATGTGGACTTACACATATATTCATAAGTTTTGGGGATAGATCTGCTCAGAAATTAAGTTCTTATCACACACTTGTCCCCTTAGTCCTAGACCCAGAAGCATCATTTAATGGGATCTCAACTGATCAGGATGCATTGATAAGGGGCCTCCTCACTGTTGCGAGACAATGCATCCTGGTAGAATGGCATAACTCAGTGGTATACTGGTCATGGTCTAGTGGCAGAAGGTCCTGGGTTCGATCCCTGCACAGGGCAAGACAGGACTGAAGTGCCCTTGAGCAAGTGGGGCCGAAGTGTGTTCACTGCCTCCTAGTGTTCACTGGCTTGTGTGTTTCACTACACGGATTGGTTAAATGCGGAGGTCACATTCATCTGTGTGCAAGCACAGTAGGCAAATATTTCACTTTCACATATAATATTCTCCCCTCAGAAGGGTAAAAAGTTGTACTGATTCAAGGGCGAATTTGTAGACAGCACCAAACCTGCCTATAAGGGAGGTTCTACAATGGGACTGTCTTACTGTATTATATTGATGAGAATTGGTTTCAGCCAGTGTTACTGATGTTTCTCACACTGGCTGTCGGTTTGTACTTTTTAAAATCTGGCAACTGACATTGCACTGCATTTCACATTATATCACCATACTCCATACACTCCATACACTAACAAACTGGACTGGTGAAGGCGAAGTAATCAACAAAGCAGAGAAATGGATCAAAATTTAACCATAAAAAAAAAAAAGCTCTGACTACTCAGAGCACTGAAACCTATAATAAGCAAGGTATCACAGTGTACTGTGTGCGGTGTATCAGGGGACTCGTTATGTAATCACGGTACCTCAAGACCGTCATACCCTGCTTGTTCTCTGTAACAGAAAATCAATAGCTTTTACAGAGAAACGGAACGCATTTCCTTTTCACGTTTGTTCCGTCGTCATCCTCATCACCGGCTCGAACTACGTCACAACATACAAAGGACGCTGATGTAATTACATTCAAGTGATAGCACTTAAGCTTGGTGATAGCAACACTTCTGTGTGCGAGCGTTTGAAAGAGAGTGCGAGGAAGACAGATAACACAAACAATGTGAGATAGCACCTCAGCGCTGATAATGTCAGCATCTCTCCCTCATCTCTTCAGAGACAGTTGCTCTTTTCCACCATTCCCAGCTTTATTTCTGGAAGGCACGTTGTCATTTTCCATAGCGCAACTCCCACTATAAATACACACAAGGCCACTGTCTGAGATACACACTGATCAATATTTAAGATAAGGGAAAATACTGAGACGTTGTGAGAAATCAGTGAGAACGTATACTGTAATACAGGGGTTCTCAACCTTTTGCAAGCTGGGCCCCCACAAAGCTGGTCCAAGGGGGGCCCCCCCCTTCCTTTTACTGAACAGCTCGCCGAACACGCCATTAACACACCTACACGCGCCACATGCACCCTTCTTCACTCCCTGCGGCCTTAATCTCTCTACCGCCACCAACAGGTCACTTCACAATATGACATTCCCATCTACTACATTTATTATTGCATTTACGGCATTTGGCAGACGCTCTTATCCGGAGCGACTTACATTTATCACATTTACACAACTGAGCAGTTGAGGGTCAAGGGCCTTGCTCAAGGGCCCAACATTGGCAGCTTGGTGGGGGTGGGAGTCGAACCCCAATCTTCTGATCAGAAGTCCAACATCTTAACCACTGACCTACCAGTGCCCCCCTATTATTGTGTTGTAGTAGTCCAACCACTTGCATTTTCGACATGGGAATTTTCGTGATTTTTTCCTCCTCATCCTAGTCTACAATTCCCCCCTCCACCCCCACGGGAGAGAACCACTGCTGTAATAAATATAAAAATACAAAGCACTTTATATTAAAAACACTATATTAATACAGGACAGAGCCTTCCTTTGCTCTTAATTCTTCATGACATAGATGAATGGTGACTGGAAATATCACTGAAAAACACCAAACTCATTGCCGTGTTCATGAGACTAGTTTGAAATGACATTTGCTTTGGGATACGGGGAGTCTGTAGCCATGAAGGGATAAACAAGATCAGCAATAAGTCTAATATAGGCTGTGGAATTTAAATCCACACTCCTTACACCGTCACACCACCTCCACCAGCCTGGACTGTCGCCAGGCAGATTGGATGCATAGATTAATGCTGTCGGTTCCAAATTATCCTGTCGCCACTGCAGCCTCAGCTTTGTTCTCAGCTGACAGAAGTGGTACCTGACATGGTCTTCGGCTGTTGTAGCCCATCTGCCTCAAGGTTTGATATGATTTTTTGTGTGTGTGTGCATTCTGAGATGATTTTCTGCTTACCACAATTGTACATACTAGTTATCTGAGTTACTGTAGCTTTTCTGTCAGTCCGGACCAATTTGGCCGTTCTCTACAGACCTCTCTAACAGCAAGGTATTTCCATCTGAGGAACTGCAGCTCCCTGGATGTTTTTTTCATGAATGAGATCACAGTTTTGTCCATTTTGATAGTAGATGTGAAAATTACTTAAAGCTGCTGGCCCAGCATTTGCATTATTCTAAGCACTGCACGGCTGTGAAGTAAAGTAAAGTCTAGTGCTTTCAAATGTGGAACATAAATTTTAGGTAACATGACGTATTTTATCTGACCTAACAACGTATTACTTAAAACACATACAAAACTTACAATTTAACACTATAATATGTCATATTAATTAATTAATTTTAATTAATTAATTAATTAATTAATTGTAATATAAAATTAAAATCTAATTACAAAATGTATTATTTATTTATTAAATATTACATTAAATATTATTTTAATAATAGACACTAGATATAAAATACAGTATTTGGACAATGTTTCTAATTAAAGTGGCCTTTTAAGAAAAGCCTGTAATCACAAGCCTTTATGTGGTCCAAAGTATTAAACACAAACCTGTTTGTATACTAAAAAAAAAAAAAAGAATGTCCTGATCTGATCTGATCCTGAATACTGATGTGGATAATAAAACACTGAAGTTTTGGATTTGCTGTATTTTTCTGATAGGATCCACTGTATTATCTTATGTACATATATAATGTTAACAGACACGACAGCTCCACCTCAGTCTTGCTGATAAATAGTGCTTTAAATCTGGTATCATATCAGAACTGGGAAAAGTGGGATTGATTCCTGTATATACTGTATATATTGTAATATTATATACTGCACATAAGCATCTGGATATTGTGCTTTTGTCATCATTCATTTTAGTATACAGACTCTAATTATATAATTTATGTGAAGTTGGACCTCAATTTGAATAGGATTTGGCAGACAGTCACCTCAGACATCCTTAAACACTGCTGGACAAGCACATCATTTATTCGAGTGGTTCTGGTTTGGAGATACTCCAGGGACTGTAAAGCATATCACCTCCTATTTCCATAAATGGAATCGGTTTAATTCAAACATTAAAATCAGAACAAGAAGAAAGCACATATAAAGGTCAACTTTAACCTGTGTTCAGTCAGTGCTCAAGATGAGGAATAAAAAAACTCCATAGCTGTAGTAAATACAAAGAAAATACAGCAAATTTAATATACACAATGAATAATGAACCTGATATTTAATGCCTAATCCAACCCAAAATAAACTCTATACTAAATATATTGTTAAAATTCAACTGAATTATTTTTCTACTGCCTTTTCCTGCCTGGCTGAATTGTGGTTTGCCAAGCTTTAATCTTTGTTATTACGCTTAATTTGATCTTTATTATTTGTCTATTTATACTTTTTATTCTTTTGACATCCAATGTGGGCAGCAAAGTAGGAATTTCATCGTACAGGGAAACTAGTTTCCTTACTGTGCATATGAAAATAAAGCTTTGAATCTTGAATCTTGAATCCTAACGTATTTATGAAAACATATGTCATGTTTATCTGGTTCTTTCTGTCAGTGTTGAATCTAAACTCAAATCGCTGCCCTGTTCACTCCAAATATAGAGATATGCTTAACACCAATTAGTTTTATTACTGTGGCATTTTATAAGACAGTGGAAAGTACAAGATACAGATGATAGGCAGCGCTGTCACAGATACCAATGGGATGCCACCCTTAACCAGCACAATCAGGACAATTAACATGGTCTAAACCATTGGTTTATTACCATTTATATAATAAACATGAGCAGTTCTGCAACAGTGGGAAAGCGAGCCTTAATACTGAGTCATAAAAAAGAGACTGTTTTCTATTCACACACCCGAATACAGTATAAGTATCTTCAGCCATGTGTGAGACCCTATGTTTTAGTACCTGAGTCAAAAAGTTTGTATTTCCATCCATCAGCCAGGGACTGGTGACCAAGGTGGTGTGCGTGGGGCTGAACAAAAACGTTAGGTGGAAATATAAAAATGGGGTTTGAACAGGGCTGCTGCAATCCTACGATCATGAAATATGGGTCAGTTGTTTTATGCCAATGATCAAGTCTGAGGATTGGCCAAGAAAGGGAAATATCAGTCAATCCACAATTGCATGTTTGGGTTGCTAATACCGATATATAACCGATCAATCATTTCATGTGTACTACATGATGAGCATTATCTGAAAGACAGACAGATCTAAATAAAAAATAGATAGATAGATAGATAGATAGATAGATAGATAGATAGATAGATAGATAGATAGATATGAGCCTGTATTCATTTATTAATTTTTTTATTTAATATTTCAATTAATTTAAATATTGTTTCTAAATAATAAGCACTATGTTGTATTATTGGCATTGTACAGTGTTGGTAATGCTGCACTAGTCTGATTCTGCTTTTACATATAATAGTTCATTAGTTTATAAGTGTGTGTCTATATACA
>JAOVVF010000027.1:11010899-11034697 GCA_028565595.1 Duopalatinus emarginatus
CACCGGCAGCCTAGGCCCATCTTCCTGAGATTTAGAGATTTCAGCAGGACAGCATCACCTGGAATAAAGGGGTAAGTGGGGACACCTGTGGGCGTAGAGAGAGAACACTATTCAATTTCTCAGTCAACAAGAGCTTGCTAAAGGGTCGGCCAAAAATTACTTCAAAAGGAGATCATTTATTTGTGGCACTTGGTGTTGTGGATCTCACCCAGGATTGTGGGCAGCGTCTTATGCCTTCCATACACTAGACGACTTTGAAAAGACTTTTATTAGACTAAAGTCTGACACCCTCTCACATCTAGAAAACAAGTCACAGACTTTTTTTGTCACAGTGTATGATTTTGCACAGACCCGGGATCTTGCAGGGTCACTATTTACAAGACTGCAACTGGATTCCTTTAGAGATTATTTCCTGTTATACTACAGTAAGTTCCACCCTGCAATGTGATTGGCCCAGAGACGTTCCATGAGTGCCGTTATTACATGATAATGGCACTAGGACTAAAGATCTCCAAATATCACTCCGCCACATATACAGAAGCACAGAAATGTAGGATTGTAAATTGGGGTATTGAGGGGCTCTGTGTGAGTGTGTGTGTAGGAAAGGATATATCCATCGTTTTTTGACGTTTTATCCTCTTTTTGATTAAGTTAATCAGTGAAATTGTTCTGAAAGTCTGATGAGATGCTCATGTTTCTGTTACATTTTCCTTAAAGAGAAGTAAACAGTTCCAGTTTAAATGAAAGGTTCTGTGGATGTTCTTTCTCCTCTTTATCTCTGTGAAGATTCAGGTAACCGAATAAAGTGTTTAGAGCTACGGTTCACACTTGTAGCTCCGTTACTTTCGTTTTGGTGCTGAAAAGAGCTCTCTTATTAGTTATTGGTAATGTTTACCTCACTGTTTCCATCAGCCAAGACTTAAGACTTACGATAATATTAAACACGGGTGATTTTATCGGAAGGCCAGGACGAGAAAAAGACGCGAGCGCGACACAACTCTAGCAAGATTGTCAAGATTTTATTCTGAAACTGGAAATTTGTCTGCGACAGTGAAATCACTTGAAAGTCGCTTGGTGTAAGGCCGGCATTACCTGTACCCAACATTGCTTTTGTTAACCTTTTCTTTCAACATATGATTCATTTACTTCATCTACTATCCCTGACAACTGAGGATGATATGAAATGTGAAACTTCCAATCAGTTCCCAAGTACTTACATAGTTTCTGTGTGACCTTCAAGGTAAAGGGCATGCCCTGGTCTGAGTCACTCACCAATGGAATTCCATATCTCTGAATGATTTCTTTTGCCAAAACCTTTACTGCAGTATCGGCATTTTATTCCCTAACCCTAACCCTAACCCTAACCCTATTCGGCACATGGAAATGCTTCTGGTCACTTAGAGAACCTGTTAACAATCACCAACAAATTTACCTAATTTACCTAACTGAGGCATGTATGTAAAATCTTTCTGCAGACACTTGAATGGATATTCAGGAGGAGGAAGGGTGTTGTGCTTTTTTAATGTGTGGGCCACTTTTAGCTCACATGCATTTTGCTGGTGCCATAATCATTGCCAGAAGTGGCCTACGTCTATATTCTATCTAGGTAGTGTAATCGATTAGTGTAACAAATAGAAAATGTAAATAATCCTTTGCTTTTAACTACACACTCACTCCCTTAGCAGCCTTGTTTTTAATAATTTTTAGGTTAATAATTTTACTTTGAAGCACTAATAATAATGTTCACCATTTCAACCTGTCACCAAGTGCTTATTGCTACAGAGATAATAAGGAATCAGAATGATCGCATTAATATACAGAATATCAGGAGAAGTTTCAGGCAGAGACTGAAAACATACATTTTATGCCACTGAAGGTCTGTATATACCCGAGTACATTGAGAACAGCCTGAAGAAATAAAGAAAATATGGGGTGGAAACAAAGGAGGATCCAGAGACGTAATGACAGAGCGACTGATGGTGCAGAAACAACTGAGACCTAAACAGTATGACATGAAGCTAATCGCAAACATCGTTTTCTTACTATATGTCCTCTTTGTGATTGTGACCTAGGTCACTGCTGTGTAGGTCACTAAATGCAATACTTTAAGTTGGATTAACAGAATGTAACAAGAAAGAATGGACATAGAGGAGGTCGAATGTAAACACAAACTGGGCAGCCAATAATTTTTTCAACAATTTCTGAAACAAATGTAAGAGATGGACAGATAGAAAACCACACCAACCACTTTACAATGTGGGTTAAGTATAAAAATATCAACGGTGCCACTTTACATTAAATAATTTTTTTTTATAAATTAAACTTTAGCATTAATACACCATCAGTGACATTAAAAATGTTGAGTTCAGTACGTTTTCAACATGAATCAATATGGTACATATTTATTTATTTAAGTCTTTTTAGGATTTTTAGTCCCAGAGTGAAAAAAACATGCAGGTGTAGTTAGTTAACATTTAAACAAATTTATACAAACATTAAATTAATTTGTTATCACTACTGACATTCAGCAATTAAACAGTAAATCATGCTCAATATAATTGTATTCTAAATCATCTCTCTCTTACACACACACACACACACACACAAAGATATAATTACATAATTTTATGGTACAAATATAAAATAAAATAACCAGAAAAATTACAAGATATCAAGCTGACAAACAATCCACAGATTTGTCTTGTAACTTTTAACTGTTTAAACTTGTAAGCAAGTCTAAACAGAATGCAGATACTTTTATCCATGTGACCAAAAACTGAACAGACTGAACTCTTGTCAGTGAAAACACACACACACTGGGGTAAGTGTTTATTAATAATAGTGAATAGTTCATACTCTTAAGATTAAGTTATTATTAACGTTGCCTAAACAATGTTAATAAATATATTTCCATTTTCTTTTTTTCTAGTTTCCTAGTCTTTGCTTTGGCAACATTGTCAATGTCAGTGCTTTGGCAATACTTTGGCAACATTGTTATTCAAACACTTGAGCCAATAAAGCCAACCTGAACTGGACAAATTTCAGTTAAACAGAGTGACCTACAATTGATTTGCAGAAGTGCAGATATAACATCATTATCTTCATGTGGTTTTTGCAGGGATACATCTTCTAAATGGCTTTTGTACGTATAGAAATAATTGACTTCTTATTCAGTTAACTCAATAAAACAATAATAAACTCTATACTGAGTCAAATACTTCTGCAGTTTTTTGCATGTCTACATTTCACTATCCAAATCATTAAACACAAACAGCATATATATATATATATATATATATATATATACACATACATTGCCGTCATAGCTTTTCGATGCTTGGCTGCATGGATGAGTCAGGCGTTCGCCGTACTCATGGTGCTCTCTAGGAGCAGATAAACTGACTGAGCATACCAATCTCTTGTCAGTGGACACACACTTCGGGCAATTTAAAGTGACCAATCAACCTAATGTGCATGTCTTTGGACAGTGGGAGGAAACCGGAGGAAACCCATGCAAGCACAGGGAGAAAACTCCACACAGAACGGCCCAGACCGGGAATGAAAACCGGATCGTCTTGCTGTGAGGTGACAGTGCTAACCGTTACACTTGCCACCAGGCGATTTCTTACAGAGGCTTTAAATAAAAGTCCCTTTATTGTAAAAGCACTTTAAGGCTTGAGTTACTTTAACTGCCCCAATAACACAACTTGACAAATATCAACATGTAACTATAACTACAAGGAGCAATCTGGAAGATCCAAGCATTCCTAGTAAAATCACTCCCATAGCCTAGTTCTGGCCAAGTTACATAAAACAATAGCCATAAATGAACAGTCTAAGCTTACTGATAGCTCAATGTTAAACATTGTTAAACAGCTACTGAAAGCGGCTGATGTTGGCCATGTTTTCAACCTAGGCATCACCCAATTTCAGATCAATCTGACTTTTATTTGAACTTATCCCTGCTCTCTGGGAATGACCAGACACCAAATTTTGCATTCATTAAACATAACAATGTTCATTACAACAAACAATTCTATTGATTGTGTGCGATCTTTGTGTCCTTATTTCAGGTCACTGCTTATAGCTCTGGTGTCTTCAAACCACACAAAACAGGCTGGTAAATTGATGCACTAATCCAGATTACCCCAGGGTGCAAACATGTACACTGGGATGATGGACTGGGTTTCGCCACCTAGACACCGGTGTTTCCAGAATAGGATCTGGATCCATGATGATTATTTCCCATTCAACACAGTTGTCAATACAAATAAAAATCATTTAACCATCAGATTGTCAAAAGGCTTATATGGTATATGTACCATCCACAAAACATGGCATATACTGTTCTACCTTTGTTTCTCTTTGTTATATATCATCTCCCTCAGCTCTGACACTCTTGCGGTCCCTCCTGCTCATTAATGGTATGCAAATATAGGCAGCGTGGATGGAGCTGTGGTGTTGCTGATGGTGGCGGTGTTAATGAACCAGGCTCCATCACCTGCTCGTTGTCTTTGTCATGTCTCGCTCCACAACCGTCGCAAAACTGGTGACCTTCACAGCTTAACAGTTCTTCAAGCTCCCTGGGTCTTTGGCTGTCAGTTCCTCTGCTGCACAAACACACTTCAATGCCAGAGTCGCCTGTAAAATGGCGCCGTCTTTCCATGGGCCCAACCTTATCCTCTTCAGGCACTTCCTCATCACTTACCTGGTCCATGTCCAGCTTCAGCATGGCCTCCTGGTCTCTCCCATCCCCTCTGTGCTGGGTTTCGGTATTATTCTCGAGCACAACTACGTCAGGACCGGAGCACAATGCTGTGGGAACAGGAGTGGCCTGTCTGGATTCACACTGTACCTCCTCCTCGTTATTGTTGGTACAAGCTGGCGTTCCGGCGTTTGAGTTACAGTAAGGAGGTGGTGGGGTCAGAGGATGGCTTGTTACATCTTCATAGTCAGGAAGAAGATAGCTTGGTAGAAACCCTGTAAAAAACAAAATGGCGAGAATGGTGGAAAATGAACAATGCTTAGATATTACCTAGAATATATTACTCCAAGTCTTTCTTTTCAGACTTCAATAACATAATACTTTTATGTGGTTCATCAACAGTTCACAACTGTTTGTTCAATTAGATCTTTGAATATTTATTCCATCCTAGAAGCGATACAAGTTGAGACAAAACACTGTCATTGGTCATGATGCTCCACTGCAAATCAGGGGGACTTATTTAAATGTGTAAAACCTGCGCTCTGCCATAAAGCCTCATGTTTTGTGACTTATATTTAAAATTTAATAATACAAGTCTCTCTGTAAGAGGCACAGAGTTTCGAATATATAGTGCTTGTTTAAGCTGTGTAAGGGACGTAAACTAGCTCACAGCAACAATATTGACACAATCTCAAATTGCCCTGTCTATTTTTCTTTCGGCTTATGTTCCCTGATGCTTTCCCAGTGGAAACAGGTGGGAGTTATACAGCATCACGAGATATTTAACGTGGGCTGTGCATCTGAACATTGGTCCAAAAACAAAAAGACACACTGAGAAATCTGACCTTCGTAATCAACCTATTCATGCAGTAAAACACATACACTAAGGTACAGTGAACACACTTGCCCGGGGCGGGGGCATGTCGAATACACTCCTGTCTATATGTCGGTACAAGGAAGATCGAACTAGCAAACTTCCGGTCATACGCCCATGCTGCGCCCTGATAAAAAGGGTTTGTTTGTGATTCTTACTGAAGTAGAATGGAGGGGAGGTGTAGTTGCAGGCCTCTCTGTAGGCAATCAGGTTGATCTCGTGCTGTCGCTGCTGCTGCTGCAGCCTGTGCTTGACTCGGCGGTGACGACACAAACAGCAACAGGTCATGATGAAGATGATGACGCACATCAGCCAGAACCCTGTTTGATAAATAAACAATCATAATGGTGTCAGGGGTGATATAAAGTATATGGGAACAACAAAAGGAGCAATATTAGGGTTACAAACGCTGCAATAAGAATTAAGCCTGACAAATGGCCAAACAAGCTGACTGTGCATTATTATAATAAGCAGCAGCATATGAGGTTAGCAGATATGTTGAAGGTTGAGAGAGGTTTGGGATAAGTAGTCAAAATGTCATGCCATGTTTTCACCTCAAATTTTACTCGATGCTCTTTGCATGAACACAATTGAGTCAGTGTTGAGACAGTAAGACAATGTTGGTGGTGTACAGTGGTACTCACACCATAACTCATAGTACAAACTGCAGCACTGCAGGTCTTCACAGCAGTGGCCGGACTCACAAATGTAGCTCTGGTTATTCTCCCCAACACACCGCTTTGCCTGCTAAAGGAAAATGGGAAACACACTTATGACATCCTGATGTACACAAAAACAAAACAAAACAAACAAACAACAAAATTTTATATAAAAGCAAAAGCCCATGCAAAATACAGAGCAAGGCCACCTATGCACGTCTTTGGTTACATTTCACACTACACATATAACATGATAGACATCTGTGGAAGCTCCATAATGGTATGGGGTTTGTTTAACTGGCATTCCATGAAACCCCTGGTACATACAGGTTTGACTCCTTCCAACACGAATATGTGCTGCCACAGATATATAGAATATCTAGAAATTATGGTTGGAGAAACACTCATTCCCACCTAAGTCACCAGACCTTAAACTGTGATGTGTAGGTTCATGGGCTGAATAGTCAACTCAAATTCATAACACCTAAATAAATAAATAAATAAATAAATAAAAATACCTATCTAACATATCTACCCATATGGAAATATGTATACCATATTGGTCAACTTACACAAGCTCTAATCCTAGAGTACATCTTAAATGTAATATTGTACATTTGTTTAGTTTTTGGCAAGCCTGATTTTTTGTAATAGACACTCAGTCAGTTCTCAAGTTGGATGTGTTGGATGTGGAAAACATGGGCAAGTGTATTAATCTTGTGACTTCGACAAGGACTAAATTGTAATGGCCAGATGACTGGGTCAGAACATCTTCAAAACAGCAGGTCTTGTGGGGCATAGTAGTTAATAACTACCAAACGTGGTCCAAGGATGGACAACAAATGAATTATTAACAGGGTCACTGACAGCCAAGGCTCCTTCATGTATGTAGGGTATGAAGGCTAGTCTATCTTGTCCAATCCCACAGAAGATCCACAAAGAATCGTCTGCTAACTTCTTGGTACCAGATACAACAGCACACCTTCAGAGGCCTTGTGTCACCTCAGCAGGTCAGGGCAGTTTTGGCGGGTGGTGTTAAAGTCATGGCACATTGGTGTATAATATATATCTGCCAAACAAAGATAAAAACTAGTGCAGTCAATCCACTGCACATCAAGACACGTTTCTGATTGCAACATCAAAATAAGATAACAATGGCTGAGTCTCCCTGAATGGTTTGAGTTCAACTCAGTTGAATATATACGATAGGTTTTACAGACCAATATCTAACCTCCCCTTCATCTCCAAGTTCCCGGAAAAGGTTGTAGCGCTGCACAGAAATAACATTTTTGAAACTTGTCAGTCAGGATTTAGGCCTCAACATAGCACCATAGAGATAGCACTGGTTAAAGTTGTAAATGACCTGTTACTGGCCTCTGATAAATCAGAAGTACTAGTATTAGGACTACAGCCAGCTAGAAGTAAACTTTCCAGTTACATAGTAACTCTGGATGGTCTTCCAATTACACCATGTGCAGCTGTTACAGTAGTTTGATTTTTGATATGATTGTAGATAATATCACCAGGATAGCCTTTTGCCATCTTAGAAACACTGCTAAGATAAGAAACATGATGTCACTACAGGATGCAGAAAAACTGGTTCATGCTTTTGTTACCGCTGGGTTGGATTATTCTAATGTCTTGTTGCCTGGTTGTTCCAGTAGGTGCATAAACAAACTGCAGTTAATCCAGAATGCAGCAGCTAGAATCCTTACTAGAACCAGAAAATATGAATACATCACACCTGTTTTATCCACACTGCACTGGCTCCCAATCAATTTTCGTCTTTACTATAAAATACTACTGTACTATTGACTTATAAAGCAGTGGACTTCTAGTCTCTTATGATCCGCTTGCCTGCTTCGATTTAAAGGTGCGGGGTATTTGCTGATACCTCGAATTATGAGGGCTGCAGCAGGGGGCAGATCCTTCTCTTATAGAGCCCGACATCTATGGGATAGTCTTCCAATTACTGTTCAGGACTCAGATCTTTAAATATAAAATCTCAGTCTTTAAATATTCTTCATATACTTTATAGTTTTCATAGTTCAAGGCACACAGCTGGAGGATTCATGGTCATAGAGTGTTTTGATAAACTGGGACGTTTGGATGCTGGCTCCACTCTCACATGTTCACTCAAGTTTGATTATGGTTGAGTGGCTAGCCGCATGAGGACCCTCATGCCTGTGTCACTTTCTGGTTCTCCCTTGTAGTTATGCTCTTAGCTAGTCTGCCGGAGGTTCTTCTTGCTCTCTGCACAACTTATATTTAATGTGCCCATTACATAAAAGATCATACCTAACTCTCTGTATTCTCTTCTCTACCCTCTCTCTTCACCACCCATTCGGACGAGCTACACCTGATAGATACCAGTGAACCCGATTTCTGATTCCTCCTACTTACAAAACCTGCCTGATCCACTCTGACCCCCCATATCATCTTGAAGTTTCATCTCACCCAACATGAACACAGACAGTCTATAGAACACCATAATGGACAGATGTAGAAACCATGAATCAGATCACAGATCTTAATTAATTATCTGGCTCCTTGCAGTTTTTTATTTATAATATCTCTGTCACCCAAATAAGGATCGGTCCCCTTTTGAGTCTGGTTCTTCTCAAGGTTTCTTCCTATTGTCATAGTCAAAACTCAGGGAACTTTTGCCACCGGCTTCTCATCAGGGATAACATTTTTATAAATGTATAACCTGCTGTTTTTTCTGTGAAGCTGCTTTGGAACAATGTCCATTGATAAAAGCGCTATAGAAATAAAACTGAATTGAAGTTTTTTAGTGACATACTCACTCTTCAACCACCATCATAACAACACCAGCTGATGGAATATATAAAGAATAGCGTTTGCTGGAGAGATTTGCAGTATCTATGTAAAATATAACAGTTCTGGTTGTGTGTGAAGAATCGCAATAGATCAGCACCAACAGCTATAGTCAAAGGTATCATATATTACCCACAGTGGGCTGTGAGCACACTTGCCCAGAGCAGTCGGTAGGACTATCAGTGGTGCCTTGCACAAGGGCACTTCATGTCGGCTCTGGGGGTTGAACCAGCAACCTTCCGGTCACAAGGCTGGTTCCTTAACCACAAGCCCAAGGATATATATGTTTGCATTGAGTTAATAGACTTTAGAGCACTGCAGATCTGTGATCCAGCAATCGGACCTGAAATGTAATTCGTATAGTGAGCACTTTTCGGCAAAAGAGTAGAAACCCAAAATAGGATAGTCTTGAGAGTGCATCTTTTTATCCAGATCTCAAAGACAGATAAAGAAAAAGCCACACACACTCACCCATGCTTTATCTTATACACACACATTGCAAACACTGACTATGTCTTTCCCACACACACCCCCTGCATATATATCTTTCATTCTTTACTTAAGTGGGTGTGTATGACCATAAAGCAACAGTCACACTGCAGTTATATAATACAGTACGGACCCAAACAGCAATGTGCCCTAATTGAGAGACGAAAACAGAATTCCTCAGACGCCTCAGACTCGTCCTCAATCACGTCTTCTTTGTTTCACTTAACAACTTTTCCCTCATGGGGACAAAAAAATCAACATCAGTTACATACACATAACCTAACACTATGAGAGCATGAAAAGTGAGAGCTGAGTTTGCGATCATAATCGTTTTCCAGCTATGGGAAAAAGACCTGTTTTTGAAAACGAGTCACAATGTTTTCTTGTTTCTTTTGTTTGTTTAACCAAGGATACTATATGTTTTATGAGCATATGTATGTCGTTTTATTGCACTTTTGTCTGTGTAATTTTGTTCAGCTGGTGGCTAGTTCATCTCTCAAGGTTTAGGCTAAGTTTCCAGTGTAGCATTCTACACTTTTAGCATTAGCCTTTGAGTGTTTTTTGCATTATAAGTTCACACTGTTTATTGGTCCACTTGTAGTTATCACATGTAGAGTAGCACTGGGGGTTCCAGACAAGCAGCAGAGAGTGAAGCGTGTTGCTGCGTGTGTAATAAATGTGGCCATATTTTATTTTAAATAAACACAAAGCAGAGTTCCATATCCAGTGTGTGGTGTGGCGATACTGTTCCTCAATTGTCGTTCTTTACTGTTTGAAGGCTACACAAAACAGACTGGGCTGTCTTATTTCACATTTTGTAGGATTAACCTTCTTCAGATACAAACAAACAAAAAAAAAACATTATTGTATTAGTCAAGGTAATCAAACTTTAGATATACACTATAATTCTGGTAATTTAACAGAAAATGAAGGAAAGTGCCTAAAGCTCCAAAGCGACGAAATGACACATCGGGACACAGCAAACCAGATGTGAACACAACAAAATTTCACCAGACTTAATATTTTAAAACATGGCAGACTGATCAACATGTGAATATATCTAGCTGTGAATATACACTGAAAATACAATACATCAACATGTAAATATATCAAGTAGCTTGATCTCATCTGTTCTGTCCATTTCAAAAGGAAAGTAAAACTGTGAAATGCATTAGACAGGTTACAATGTAAATTAAATTGTCATAAAGTGGTTAAAGGTCATATGGGGACGTTGCTTGCTCAGTCAAAATGGCATTTAACAGGGAAATAAATTTAATCAAACATAAACATAAGCGATAACAGACCGGTTTTGTTCTTTGCACCTCAAAACATAATTTTGTAAATATGGAAATAGATGGCTTGTATTGCCAGTTTTACTACAGGAATTATTATTATTATTATTATTATTATTATTATTATGCATTCTGTTAGAACTCTATACTCCTCTCCGTATCTTTCTTCAGCTGTAGGACATGGGTCCGGTCATAACGTCAAGGTTAGGTTTCAAAGCCTTTTTTGCATTGAACTTCTGTCCCCAGATAGCAAATGAGTCATGGATCAGATCTGGCTCACACTTAATACTTCATCCGACTCACATACTGCAGTGGAATGACGGTGACGGTTTCATCCACAATCAGGCACCGGAACTCAAAAATATAAAGCAGGCTACAGTTGGGCCAGTTTTGGCTCAAAATGTAAATCATTTCACAGTGCTGGGCTGCATGTGGGCCACATGTGGCGCAAAGACTGCACACCATGACAAACTTCAAAAGTGGCTGCTTAAAGATGGGCGTTTTGGCCCACAATACACTTTACAAATACACAATACACAGTCATTGCCATAACTGATTTATAAATGCCCTAACGAACTGTCTGCTGTCTGGAAAAAGTCCTCTTTCTCTAGAAATCTTTCCAGATAGCAAATAAATCATGGTCCAAAACTAGCACGCTACGGCTGGGCCAGTTTTGGCCCTTAATGTAAATAATTTCACAGTGCTGGGCTGCAAGTGGGCCACATGTGGCCCAATGTCTGCTTGCCATAGTAAACTTTAAATGTGGCTACTAAAGTTGAGGCAGTTTTGGCTTACAATATAGGTGACATTGCCATAACTGGCCCATAAGTGCCCTAACTGGGGCATATTGGGCCCAGAATCATCTGCTGTCTGGAAGACGTCCTGTTTGTCTAGAAGCTTCCCAGACATCAAATGAGTCATGGCCCAGATCCAGCTCACATGTAGCAGTGGAATGACGTCGATGACTGCAAACATTTAAGCAAACTTTAAATATGACTGCCATAACTGCCCCGTAAATCCCGGAACTGGGACATATTATGGCAATTGAACGAAGGCAATGACTTTATTCGGATTCGGGGACTGAAACTCAGTCAACAAAACAAATAGTTGGGACCGACTGGTCTCAAAATGTAAATCATTTTGCAGTGTTGAGCTGCTTGTGGGCCACATGCGGCCCGAAGTCTGCACGTCATGACAAACTTTAAATGTGTCCACTTAAAGTTGGGCCAGTTTTAGCCCACAATACAGCTGTCATGGCCATAGGTGCCTCATATATGCCCATATATGTCCTGAGAATCCTGTTGCCTGGGTAATAATGTAAAATGTAAATAATGTATGTCATCAATATGCAATAGCGCTGTGACGCAACCAGGTGACGCTCATTTTTTGCATGCATTAAACATTTACCCCTGAAAACCTCAGGTCAGTGTGTTGTCTCTGACAAACAGTCCTATCGGTGCTCCAGCAGGACCGGTAGTGTTTAAGGACAGGAGCGCGCGCACACAGGGCGGATGTACGCTACAGTCTCGCGCGCATGTAGAATTTAAGCGTCGGAGTTCGCGCTGAAGAATACAGAGATTTAAAGCCTAATCTTATAAATAAAACTAACTTATTGCGATTTATAACAACAGTTTTAAATTAAATAAAGTGAAAGAAGTAACTTCTGAGAGAAAACAATCCTCACAGACATAAATACAACCATTTTAGACTATAAACCCGGACACTGTTACTGTTTTCATCCTGATTTTGATTTAAATGTTGTTGTTTTTTTAATTATTCTGGATTTAAAAATATTAAATGACACATCCTAACACATCATTAAACATATATCACTCATGATACTCATATGGTCTAAAATAACCGTCGTGATTTCAGAGCCACATCCGCATTCCGGCTAATCCCACCTCCTAATCTCTGATTGGCCAGGCGTTTATAGTATCAACAAATCATATGAAAGGAGCGTCGGAGCGTGACAGACAGGCCAATCGTAGCTCGTGAGGCGAGGTTCCGCTGTCCAATCCAGAAAGAAGAGGCGGGGCTTGTTGAATACGGATAGGGGAAGAAAAGTATGCGTTTGTTTACCCACCTTGTTTTTTTCACGCATTCGGCGTGTTAATACTTCTTCGAAAGCAAGCTTTAATTAAAGTGAAATAATAAAACAAAACCCTCTCACCTGGTCTAGTGTGGCCTCGGTGGGACTGACAGGTCCGGCGGTGTAAAAAAACAACCCCATTCCGGCACCACATCCAGCTGTCAACAGTACGCCGCCTTTCCGTCAGAGCGCAAAAGTTACGTGTTGTTCAGCGCGCGTGCCACAGACGGTGCGAAGCGTCCACGTGCGCCGCCTCCCTTCCTCTCAGCCCATAGTTGCGCGGTCTGAAGAGGAACAGCGCGGACCTCGCGGCGCGGACCTCCCAGCTGTTGCACAACATCTGCATGTCCAGCGCCACGTGCGCAACCAGATGAGGACAAAGAGGTGACCACGCCCACCGCACGCGCACTGATTCGGGATTGGACGTGGACCTGGTCAAATCTGACCTGAGAAAGCAGAATAAAAGCTTATGCTATAATATCTGTCATAAAAGTGAAAGTGAAGTGATTGGGGAGGGGGTGTTTGCAGGCTGTAGGCTTCTGGTTGCCTTGAGAGCACAAGGTCAAGACTCGACTAAAGTGCCCTTGAGCAAGGCACCTAACCCCCAAGTGCTCCCCTGGGCGCTAAGGATAAGGGGTTGCCCTCTGCTCTGGGTATGTGTGCTCACTGCCCCCTAGTGTTCACTATTGTGTATTTCTCTGCAAAATGCATTGCGAGGGGCAGCCCCTATCCATCGTGGATCGTTTTGCAGGAAGTATGGTGTTCAATGCTTCCCACAAGTTCTTGGAGTCCAGGTGTACCCGTTTTTCTATCATTTCCATGCGTATTTTGTTGACAGAAGTCAGTAAGTCATTTTCTTATCCGCTAAGTCCGTCAGGGTTGCGGTTTGTCCGGAGCCCACCAGGAAGCATTAGGCGCAAAGGCACCACACACACACATGCACATGCACACACTTGTCCAATTTAGCACATGCAATTCACCTACCGTGCATTTTTCTTGAGGACAAACACAGCAAACTCCAAAGAGAGACCAGAGCAAGGCTTGAACCCACAACCCCAGATACCTGGAGCTGTGTAGCGCACACACACTCTACCTAAAGCACTGCAGAAAATCAAAAGACCCAAATGTGTTTTGCAATATTTTAATAATATTTGCAGTAGGGAAAAATCACATACCAGTATAAGAGTTCCATGCTAAAAACAATTCATCCATCAACGAGACAATCGAGTGGCTATAAACCATGATTCATAAAACTACATTCACACACTCTTACACTGGATTTGTCCTTCATCCATATGTCCATTAGTCAATCTCATTATTAATGTCAACATTAAGCAGCACAATAAATAAATACATACAGTATGTAGTTAAAATCACTCATGTATATAGTGTAGTTTATAGGGTTTTAAGATAAAACCTATTCGTACACAAACTGCTTTATGTACTTCTTTTACATCTAAAATATAAAAAAAGATTAAAACAACTTTGGGTTAAAAAAATAGAGCAGCAACATTTCACTTTCATTTCGACGTGTCCTGCTACCAGTCTCTCTCGTGAGGCTCTCTGTACGGGATCCCGAGGTGCTCAAAGACCGCCCTCTCAGTGGGCGTGCTCAGCGGCAGCCCCGGCACCACCTTGATGCCCCGCTCGCGCACCACGCCGGCGTTCAGCGAGTGTTCCGACAGACTCATGGCCTTGGTCTTGGCGAGGGCCCGCATGGAGCGGTTGAAGTGGGCCGAGCCGGTGAAGTAGAGAATGGCGCATGCAAATTCATCCTGGGGCACCACAATGACGTCGAGCCTCCGATGGCGCTGACCCGGGCCTGGCAAGACGCATACGCCCATGTACTTCTTCTGCTCTCCATTCTCCTCGTGGCTCACCAGATCGTCGGTTAAGAAGCCTGGTGGATTCAAATGAGTGGTTAATGAGAGTCAGTGATGTGTATTTCCTGACTTACTGATTTTCGATCATTTGGCAGAACTGATTGTGCCTCGTTTTGAATGAGGTACAATTGTCTCACTGATTCCTACTACTTCTGTAAGTTAGCAGGTTTAAAATTCAAATACTGAAGCACACGCTGGCCTGAATGCTAATCCAAGATGAGGAGAAAGCAACAAGAATGCCAGGCAAAGATGCTTTCTTGTCCTGGTGGGTCGGATGTTCGAGGTCCGAATGATGCTTTTTCCTTTACGGAACCTGAGACACCACAGAGACCAGAGTTTCCTCTAAAAACATACGTTTTAATTTGGTTTATACTTACAGAGCAAACTCAACAACCTTGTGAATGAAGCCTGACTTGGCAAATAAACTGGCAGGAAAACCAGTTACGTGCCCCTGATACACACTAAATTAATAAATGTCTAAACATCTGTCTGTCCATCACCATGAGATATGAAAGGAAGACAACATTTGGCGTGGGGAAAGGATTACGCCGAAGTGCCGAAATGAGTCCACGTAAAATACATAGGCTGGTGGTGGCTCTATAATGGTATGGGGATTGTTTAGCTGGCACTCTATAGGACCCCTGGTACATCTACAAACACCTCTGACAGGTGGACACTGTGTGCGTGTGTGTGTGTCTCCTTTCTGACACCAGTTCATGTCCTGCATTCATTCTAATATGTTTGGCCTCTTCTAACAGAACAGTGCACCACCACAAACGTCTAGAGACACCAAATTATGGCTAGAGGAACACTCAGCTGGGTTTGGGGTTTTGCCATTCGTACCCAAGTCACCAGATCTCAGCATTATTAAACACATCTGGGATGCCATGCAAAATGCTGTAGAACACGGAAATCCTACACCTCGGATTTCAACAAAATTGTGGAGCGTTCTGCAGGAAGTGTGGTGTTCATTGCTTACAGACTATTTCCTAAGCTTGTAGGCCTACCAAGAATTAGACTGGTGTGCCAGCTTTTCTGCCACTTCAGTGTAGACGTATTAACAGTTTCTCTAACCGCTAGTAAAACCTGGAGCTTGTAGACCGAGCAAATAATTTACGTCTGTCCACATGTCGTAACGATAGTGGTAGTTTAAGCGTACCGCTCTGATGGAGGATCTGGAGCACTTTGCTAAAGACGCCCTTGTGCGATTGGCCGTCCGGGTGAGTGATGAGCACGTCCACGTCTCCACATGTGGGTTTCCCGCGCCGGTACGAGCCGCACGCCACCACCAGCAGCTCCGGGTTCACGCTGTGTGCCGCCTCTCTCACCTGTCAATGACAAACACTGTTTACCCAAAACGCGTGCGGACCCTCTGCAAGCATTCTTCAGCTGTGGGTTAATGACTAATGCTTAAAGTACACCAGCTGCCGAAGAAGAAGGAAAATTTATGCGGCAGCATGTCGGAGCGAACGTCCAAGAAAACACACCTTGCAACCAGTGATGATGGCTACAAGAAATATATGTAAAGGTTCACACGTATAACGCGAGTCCTGTAACAACTTGGGGAAATATATGTGAAAGTCAATCATTTAGGGCTGATTTAAGCTCCGTCACTGGAGATAGAGATTACACGGTCTACTCTCTCTATTCTGTATTTGCTCCTTGCCTCCCAGCATTTAGGCTTTGAACTTGCATGAGGAGAGGTTACATGCACAACATATCATCCTGTCAGAGAAAGAGGACACATGCTATCCTCATTTTCTTCATCTGTCCTTTCTATCTGGCCGAGGAGGGAAAACCGAGCAATACTATAAGAAAAACAACTGGCTTCGGGCCTCGAATCAGCCAGAGAGCAAAGGGAGTTTCTGACTTATGATGCGCCAGCTTTCAGAAGCTCCGCAGGGAGAACAGACACGCTCGCCGCCTCTGGTTTCACCATCAAGCCGCCAAAAAAAGACAGACGGTCCCCTCTTAGCCAGAGCAAACTTTTTTTTTTTTTTTTGTCTTATTACATACACATTACACTAAGAGGTGTGCCAGTGTTTAGAATAACTCAGCACGTATTGGTAATATAGAGCTGAATACTCCCTCATGGCATGTTGGCTTGATAGGATGATGATGGTCGTTTCCTTCACAGTGAGCTCCCTACTAGAATTGCGCCTCGTAGCATGGTTATAGTTATGACATGTCGTGAACAGGGATTCTGTTCAGTGACGGACCTTTTTCTCGATGGCGGCTGCCTCGCTCCTTGGCATGCGGTCGAGGAAGTCGTCGTAGTGCTCGAGGCCAATTCTCAGCGTGTGAGTCAAAGTGGCCTTGGTGCGAATATCCTCCAGCGTGCGGAAGCCCTTAAGTGATAGAGAAGACAGATTTGGTCAGGGACGTTTTTAAAACATGAGACCTGGGTTCGGTTCAAGGGGTTATAGTGAGCTTTTACATCAGTAATAACAGATTGACAGACAGATAGAACATACATGACTCTAAGGTTACATAAAACATAACAGCGTTACTGAATTATTGATTCTTCAGGAGGTGTTGATTCATTTACTATAACAGAAGCTCTGACAGCGGTTTGGGCTGCAAAGCAAATAACAGGTTTATAAAAACTGTTGACGATAGGTTTTCTGTAAAGAACCATCTATTTAATGTAGTATTCATTAGGGGTGCAAATCTTTCAGTGTTTGGCGATTCGTTTCGATTCAGAATTGATTTTCGATTCAGGAACAATTTTTCTTTCTATTTTTTTGTTTAAATTATGTGATTGACTAAAAGACAATGAAAACAAATAGAACATGTATTTAAAACGATACTTTTAGGTTTCTTACTGTATCAATTTTTTCTACAGTAACTATTTTATATTTATACCAAAAATAGGAATGTGCGTAAAATTCTGTAACTTAAATGACCAGTATTAGGTCCGCTTAGCTGCCTGGCTTTTTCTTAAATAAAAAAAATATTTATCAGTGAACAAATAACTCCAAGTATATTAACACAAAAGTACACAAAGACTTCAGTCTACCACAGTGCATTAACCTTTATCTGAAAATAAAATACAGATTTTAAAGTCATAGTGCGTTACTGCACTATATAATTTTGTTTGAATGGAGTTCATGCTAGCGGCTTCCATTCAGACAAAGGGAGCTGGCTAACTAGCTTACTGTACAAACAAAAACTTAAAACCCATTTGACATTTTGGGGGGCTGAATCGATTCTGAATTTATTCGGACTAGGAATCGTGATCCTTTAATACAACCAATTTTTTCAGCACCCCAAGTACTCATGGAAGGAGTCTCCAGTCAGTCAGAAGTAAAGCTGTAGGTTTACTGACATGGAAAAAAAAACTATTAAAATTGGACTCATTGTAACATGACAAGCTCACCAAACTTGTTTTGCATGTTTATCTGTTTTTAGAGGTAACTACAAATAGATAAAAAGCACAAAAGTTAATTCTTTGATAAATAATTTGTGATGTTAATTGTAAATTGTAGGAAAATAACGTACATTTGTTGACAACTTTCCTATGTCAACAACCTTTCCTACAGCATGCCACATCCCCCGACATAAGTCATTGAAGAGAGCGAAGAACAGCTAACCTTAGCACTTCTGCCCACTTCTGTATGCTCACAGAAGCCCATGATTGGCTAGAATCACTGTGATTAACAGCAGAGAGACAGTATTTTGCCTCTCTGGACCCCCAGGCTACAGATGGATGTAGTTTCACCTGGGATTCGTTCTCCAAATGTCAGAGTGAACACTTTCCTCAGGCGCTATAAGAACCTGTACCTTTATCCAGCCCTTCTTACCTGTTGGTACCAAAGCTGGGCAGTCTTTGCGCCAACACCCCAGATGTTGGTGAACATCTCCAAGACGGACGCAGCCTCCCCGAACTGGTCCAGCTTCCTCAGGTGACCGCTCTCCATGATCTCCACGATCTTGTCGGCCATGCTCTTGCCGATGCCAGGGATCCTACAGGCTTCCTGGTAACAGTCGGGTCATGTGTGTATAGTACTTGCTTTTTAGATGACTTTATTGTGTCTTGCAGGTTTGGAATGAGCTCAGTGCTTCCTAAGACCACTAGTGATGCAGCAAACATCTGCTTAATCCTGATTCTGATTTAATTCACAGATGTATTTTTATTATACAAGGCCTTGCATAGTTATTCACCCCCTGAACTTTTGCCACGTTCTGTACTGTACGAAACTGAAATGGGATTAATTCATACCTAACTGGGAATTCACCATGTGACAGTGCAACACAAAGGCTAATTACACAAATCTTAAGTGCATAAGTATTCGCCCCATTTGCATCAACACTGCAAATCCAGCTGTAGTCATCTGGGATACATCTCTACCGGCTTTGCACATCTGGATCTTTGATCATTTTTCAATGCACTGTACCTTCTAATGCACTTTGCGATAATAATCCTGCCACAGTGCGACACATCCTGCGATAAATTCGAAGCGCAATGCTTAATTTGTGACATCGCTGGCATGCTTAACCCGCTCTCCCATCACTAACCTCGTAAGAAGAGATCGCCTTGTGATGGCTCTTGAGTGCATTTACTGCTTTCGAGTAGCTCAGCGCCCTCCACTTGTCACCCGTGTGCGTGTACACTTTGACTAGCTGCTCCAGCTTGTCAGTGATGTGACTGTTGTGGTTTCTGCTCTTTGTCTGAGACGACTGGGCGCACACCCACTTTCCCAGCACCCCCTTCTTTTCCGGTTCATCCTGCGCCTCATCCGAGGCTCCAGGATCGTGTTTGACGCCGTTGATCAGAGCCTGCAAATCGTTCTGTGAGACAGCGTCTTCCTCTACAGGTTCTTCCTGAGTCTCAGGCACCTGTGAAGCGTGAAAAAAAGGAAAGAGCATTGGTTGTGTCTAATAAATAAGGCAGTAAAAGTCCTGATCTAGGATCAGAACTGGGGTGATTTAATTTCAGTAGTGGCACTTCATGACAACTTTAGAGTCCGAACCGGCTTTATCAATATTTTATTTCCATTTATGTACACTGAAGTACCAAAAAAAATGGTGCACTAATGCTTGGCAGGGACTCCAAGAGCTTGTGGAAATATTCTACATACAATAAACACCATACTTCCTGCAAATCGTTCCACAATTCTGACACTACAGTGTGTGTTTGATAACATTGAGATCTGGTGACTTAGGCGGGAATGGAAAAAACCCAAAACTCAGATGAGTGTTCTTCTAACCATAATTTGTTCTTCTATAGACGTATGTGATGGTGCATTGTCCTGTTGCAAGAAGCCAAACCCATCAGATTGAACGCAGCACATAAGCAAATGTAACTCGTCTGAAGAGAGGCACACAGTGTTCACCTGTAGATGTACCAGGTGTCCCCGGGAATACCAAATAAAAAAACCCCACTTCAGTGTATTATGGGTTCTTTATGCCATATCTCTAAAGACAGGTAAAGCATATACACATATGCAGAGGATGTGATTAGGCTTGCCAAATTGGTTAAATCACTCAAACCTTTGTCACTGACTAAACAGAAACAACTAGAGAGTGCGGTTCCTGAAGAAACTGCGAGAGTGTTGTGCTGTGTGCCAATCAGACGTCGCCCTTCCGTGACGTCACAGCTATAGCGCGTCTCATTGGACGAGATGTTGCCTTTCTGTGACATCACAGTTATAGCGCGGTTACCATGGTGACAGCCAAACAGTGGCTTTTGTTGATGGCCGTTATCTCGAAAACCGTAGGAGGTGGGACTGACCGAAAATCAGGTGGAATAAAAATAATAATAAAATTAATAATATTAGGAAGAACAATATAGTGTCGCTTCCCAACACTATAATTATATGTATCATGACAGGGTTATGTGCTTCCACACTAATCGGATTAGATTAAGGACACTGTGACTCGTGGGACGTGTCAAGCCTTGGTTTTAACTGTTAAATTACTTTTACAATAATTTTGCTGATGCTCAGAATGAACTGAATCAGTCGAAACATTCCCCGGACATGATGATCTAAACAAGCATCTGATGGATTCTGCAGAGGCTTTACCACGTCAGCTGGATCAACCTTAGGTGATTTGTGATCCGGCGGCTGTGTTTCTTCAGGAACAGGGATGCGGCTGACAACCTTCTGCGTCGGCTCCTCAGCGGGAGCGTCCTGGAAACTACGGACAAAGAGGACGCAATTTGCAAATTGTTAAACATACGTTCATGTTGTATAACCAATGTGTCATAGAAATTGTTTGAGCTTGGATGCTTTTGGAGACATTTTAAAATTGTTTAAAGAGACAACTGACTGTTATACTGTGTTAGTAATTTTGAAAAGTTTGCATATATGCCACATACAGACTGGTCATTATAATAATCAGTATATAATACCGGTCGCATGGATGTAGCCTGTAATCGTCTGTGCTCAGAAGCTTCTTCTCAGAGATGCAAGCACTGAGCCAAGTGCACTTTACCAGCTGCACATCAGGGGGGAAGGTTTCCATCTTCAGCAGCCTCAACGCTCGCTCCCTGTCCACCGACTCGTCCACGACCACGTGCGTGCAGCTGGGACCGCAAGCATCTTCCACCTGGCCTCCATTCTGCACGATCTGCTGCTGGAATATGTCACACCGGGCATTTCCTATGCCAGCAGGGACTATATGGACGCGGACACCCTGAAATACATTCCCTGAAAGCGGAAAACAGATGTTAAATAGCAGCAACAAATGCTCATCCTATGAGACGACAAACAGGTGGACACATGCAGCCTTCTGGAGTATCTGGAGTATCCATGGTAGTATTCATTCAAAAAGTACGTAAACCGTGATATGGGGTTTACATCACACAAGGCTGATATATCTGTCCAGTGGCAAACAAGTCTATATTGAATTAAATTTATATTAAATGTATATTATATTGTTATATTGGTATTTATAGCTCAGCTCTGATTGGTCAGAAGTTGATGATTAATTTTCTTTCAGAGCACAGCTAGGACAGTGGTTCTAGCTACAAGGTTTGCCCACATAATTGTAAATTGTACACTTGCTGATATGTTTGTTTAGTATTTTAAAAGGTGTCTTCACACCTTGTAACAGAAATTACCCCGACTTACTCCAGGGTTATTTACCATGTTTCCCAGAATTACATGGCACATAATGAGAACATGACAAAGGGTCACGTGTTCTCAGCGTCCTATATTCCCTAGTTCTACATATTAACATGCTCTTCTAGGATTCTAGGGTTAGGCTTTGGCCTGTGGGAACGTAGTCCAGGGTCATTCCTTTACTCTGCAGATTTATATGGCACATAATTGGAACATGACAAACGAGTCCTATATTAGTACTTAGTACTACATATTTACATGTTCTCCCAGGATTCTAGGGTTAGCATTAGGGGTGAGGGAAATTAGGAGTGAAGAAACATAGACCAGGGTCATTCATATGCTCCCATTGTCCTGTATTCCCCAGATTTATATGGCACATAAGTGAAAGTGAAGTGAAAGCGAACTATTTCAAGTAAAAAAAAAGAAAAAAGCAAACTAATTGCCTACTGTGCTTGCACACATATGACCTCCTCATTCAACCCATCCATGCAGTACCACTCACCACTGAACACTATGGGCACAATTGCCTGGTGGGGTGGGGTGGTTTTTACAAACCATGGCTTTCGGGGAGCAGTAAGGGGATTAAGGTGCCTTGCTCAAGGGCATCTCAGTTGTGTCTTGCCCTGTACCCGGTTCATCAACCACTAGGCCACGGCTGCCCTCACTAGCACACAGAGAAATGCGACTTTCACATTTAACCAATCCATGCAGTGAAACACACACTACACCAGTTCCTTAACCACAATCCCATGGACACCACCAATGTATCCTGCCTGGTTCAGCGACTATCCTGGATAGGATAAAAGGAACATGACAAAGCGGCCCCAAGGTCCCAGGCTCTTATATTCCCTAGTTCTATATATTTACATGCTCTCCCACATGTTCGCAGAGGGATACGAGTGAGGGAGTTTAGGACCCTGGGAACGTAGTTAGTTAGTCTCCTCTGTTAGGAATATTGCATAGACGAGTCAGGAGACTGGAGGCTTCGGCGCTGAACTGAGTTTATTTACACATACAGAGAGTTACGTGTGGTACAGTTGGGTTCAGTCTATCGATGAAGTTCAGCTTGAGTTCAGTCTAGTCCGTCAATGGCGTCTAGTCTAGCCTGTAACAGGGTCCAGTGCAACCTGTCACCGCAGTCCAGTCCAGCTCATCACCGTAGTCCAGTCTGATCAGTGATTTCAAGAAGGAAACTTATATACATTGAGGACTTGGGGGGAGGAGGAAGAAGAGGAGTTTAAGGAGGGGTGAATGTGGGACGAAGATAACAGGAACAGGTTAATGTAGGGGGGGTAAGGAAGGAAATGGGGAATAACACTTCAAGGACGGGCAGTACACAAATAGGTGCGGGATGACGTGGGGTAGTGATTAAAAGCTAAGAGACCTTTTAGCATTTTAGAAAGCTAAAAGGCGAGCTAGATTAAAAGAGAAAATTAAACAGTATATTCTTTCACCTCTTAGTCCTATTCAAGGTGTATTCCTGCCTAATGCCCACTATACCCAGGACAGGTGCTGAACCTGGATGCTGTGATTATTGAAAATGGACAAATGAAAGACTTTATATTACATACCAGTAACAGTCCGGTCCGGGGCTTTCTTGACTGGGGGAGCATCTGTACCTTCATGTGGCCGATGTCTCTTCACTTTTGGGAAGGCTTTCATAATCCCATGGGCCTCCATTTTGAGTAGGTGACAGGTGACAATGCCTAAAGTCAGTACAGAAATGTTAAATGGCATATGTATATTTTATATACAGTACTGTATAAAAGTCTTAGACACATATAAAGAAATGTTGTGAAGAGGTTTTTACTATTTGAAAGAAAACCCCCACAATAAGCAGTAAACAGTAATAAAGTAAAGAAAGTCAGGATTCGGTTTGACTACACTTTGCTTTTTTGT
>JAOVVF010000027.1:11034797-11077238 GCA_028565595.1 Duopalatinus emarginatus
TTTTGTACTGACTCAAAAATGCAGAATTCATAAAATAAATGTCTACAACAAAATTTATACTAAACACCATATAGGGTACCTAAGACTTTTGCACAGTACTGTATATATATATATATATATATATATGTAGTACACCAAAAATAAACCACAGAAAACCTTTCCTATTTTTACACTATCATTATAAACCACAGTTTGTCTCATTAAAACACACACTTTCTTAGTTACTAAACAGTTCATGTACAGTTAGAACATTCAAACTGCAGGTTCATTAATGCACACTACAAAGTGTAGTAGTGCACACTTCAGGACTAGATATAGGTCTCTATAAGTCTGCTGTAGACAAGTTATTATTATTAAGCTGGCTAGATAAAAAACACACAGAGAATTAGACCTCTGAAAAAAAGTATATTTAAAATAAACAGCTCCTCACTTTTTTATAAGGTGTTTTTATTCCCGGACTTCCGCCATATACAGCCTTCATGTAAATACCAGCTGTCCACAACAGAAAAAATACTGGAGGTTTAAACTGATCACTTCCGGGTCATTCTGAATTATTTTTTTTAATCATATTTTTATGTTAGGTAGAAACACTATTTTTTTTAAGAATAAAAATATATAATATGATTCTATCATGTGTTGAAATAAATAAACAAATCAACAAATAAATAAATAATCAATCCTAAAAAAACCAACAATTTTTCCATTTTTACTTCCGGTTCATTCTTGTTTCTATGGAAACCGCTGGCCTGGTTGTGTTGCCGGAAGTTAAGCATCATGGCTGTTCAGCGCTGGTCGGACCTCCTGAGGGATGCTAAGAAAACGGCGTTGATCTCAGATGGTATTGTGTTATAGTTTGGTATTTTGGTGTAAATGTTTTATTGTATAAATGTAAATATTTGCTAATGTCAGTGATAGCAGACAGAAAACAGGATGTAGATTAAAGGCAGCACAATGTTTCCTCATGGCTCAGAGCACGCGCTAACTTGTCCTACATAGATACTGCACTTAAATATTAACACAGCAAATAACGTGAGTAGTAATGTCCTGAGTAAAATGGCGATATCGTAAAATATCGCGATATTTCTTATCCTAGGAGACTGAAATAAATTGAATGATCTAGCTAGATTTGATATTTTTAATTATTGTGAAAGTAAACTATTTGCCTACTGTGCTTGGACACAGAGAAATGTGACCTCCGCATTTACTTCAACCGTGCAGTGAGACACACACACACACATGCACACTCACACACTAGTGATCACTAGGGGGCAACGAACACACTTGCCCGGAGTGCGGGTGTCAGGGGTGGGCAGCCCCAGAACACTGCCCCCCGGTGAAAGAGTTGGGGGGGTTAGGTGCCTTGGTCAAGTGCACTTCAGTTGTGTATTGCACTGTGCAGGGATCGAACCCAGGACCTTCTATTCACAAAACCAGTTCAGGTTCCCTAACCACAAGGCCACAGCTTCCCCACTTATGTATTAACTGATTTAGTGTTAAAGCCCCAAACATTTGTGGACACCTGACCATCACACCCAGAGATAAAGTTAATGATTACAGTCATATCTGTGTCTTCTGCTTGACAATTTCAAAGTACAAAATTGTACAGCCGTGGTTTATGACTTTTGGTCAGGGAAACGGTCTTGTGACTAGAAGGTCCTGAGTTTGATCCCTGCAACAGAGAAGACACGACTGAAGTGCCCTTGAGCAAGTCACCTAATCGCCCATCTGTTCTCCAGGTGCAGTGGATAGGGGCAAGTGTGTTCATTGCCCCATGTGTGTGGGTTAAATGCAGAGGTTAAATTCCTCTGTGTGTAAGCACAAAAGTTCACTTTGTATGCTATAGCATTAAGATTTCCCTTGACTGGAACCAAAAGGCCCAAACCTGTTCCAATATAACAATGTCCCAGTGCACAAAGTGAGATCCATGGCGGTTTATCTACATTGGAGTAGAAGAACCAGAGGGTCTTGCGTAGAGTGCTGATCTCTGTGTTGAACATCTCTTGGATAAACAGGAAGGCCGACTGCACCCCCAGGCCTCCTTGCTCATCATATGTGCTTGACCTCTTGTGGATGAATGATCAGCAATCCTAACAGCCATGCTCCAAAAACCTTCCCAGAAGAGTAGAGGTTATTGCTATATCTGGAATGGGGTGTACAATAAGCAAGTCATGGGTGTGGTGATCAGATGTCCGCAATCTTTTGGCCATGTAGAGTGCATGTGCACGTTTATGCTTACGCACATCTGCAAGAAATCTTACTGATGCCTAAAGTTAATATGCTGATAGGTTCACTAGAAAATTAGCACATAACACATTATTTTAAAACACATTAAATCTGGCTTTACAGGAAAACGGAAAGTGCACTACTTGTTTACTGATGGTACCGAGATGGCTGAAGAATATGACATGAAGACAGACGAACTTCTCTGTAAGTACAGTTCAAACCTTTTGTTTTTGGTTTAAAACAACATTCCCTAATCTAACGTTGAATTTTTTTTTTAGCCCGTAGGTTACGCTCCAAAACCAAACTCGGAGGACAAGGAGTGTGGCAGGTGGAAGTGGGTGAAACGGGCCAGAATCTCACAGAGATGGGAGGAATAAAAGAGAACAGCTCTAACGTATGTTCTTTTTCTTTCTTTGTTCTTGTATTAGGTGCATCTACGTAATATATGACTTCATTGTTGCTTTGCTTCTGTAGCCAGTATTTCTGCGCAAGGACACCAAGACCAGTTTCCAGTGGAGGGTTCGTAACATCCCATACCCCATAGACACCTATCAGGTCACAGTGGAACCTCTGGAACGCTGCTGTATTATCCGGACCACAAACAAGAAGTAACCACACAGTTCATTTGTTTTCTCGTCTTTGGTAACCGCTTAATTAAGCGGTTAATTAAGATTAATACAAATGTGGTGTGGTACAGTGGTAACTTCATTGGCTCCCATGTGAGAGACCTGGGTTCGATTTCCAGTCTGGGCAGACAGTATGTGCTACACCAATAAGGGTCCTTGGGCAAGACTCCTAACACTACGTTGGCCTACCTGTAATACCAGTGACCTTGTAAGTCGCTCTGGATAAGAGCGTCTGCCAAATGCCGTAAATGTAAATGTGTAAATACACATAATTTGCGGTATATACAAATAATTTCAAAAGGTACTTGTAGACATATTCATGACTTATTTGTTTTTCTTGTCTTCTCTACTGTCCTCTTACCTTCCAAAAAACAGATGTATAAACAGGTGGATTGTCTATGATAAATTGCTCCTATGTGAACAATTGTGTGTGTGTGTGTGTGTGTGTGTATGTGAGCACATGGTGCTTTGAAACGGACTGGCATCCCGTCCAGAGTGTATTCCCACTTCGCATCCAGTGTACATGGGAAAGGCTCAGGTTTCACCCCAACCTAATCAACCTAAAAGGCAGATACTAAAAGTGATTTGATCCTATGTACTGATGTACAGAGCATGTAATGACAATAATAATCCTATAGGCGGTGCTATTGTGAAAGTTTGTCATTTAAAACGATCCATTTATTTGTCCCTTCATTTCCCAGGTACTACAAGAAGTTTAATCTTCCAGATCTTGACCGTTGCCAGCTGCCTCTAGAGAGCTCGGCCTTGAGCTTCAGCCACAGCAATAACGCCTTAATCATCAGAGTAAGTTACAATCCCATCATAATCCTGTTATAATTCCACACCTGCCGTTTCACTTATTCACCCCCACTGCTTTGTGTATGCTCTAATTTTCAAAAAGTGGAATCACAGTGATTTAAAAAAGATCCAGCATACCCCCCCCCCATTTCTCTTAAAATACTGTATATGTAGTCCATGTAGCTGTGTAAAGCAATGACCTCTGGTATATAAAATAGAAAAAAAAAGATTATGAAGAAGCCACTTGGGCTTAGTGCGAGCCAGTTTCAAACAAGCATGCAAAGGAAAACCCCATTTTATTTGCGGACTAGATCCGCTTTCGCTTCTATTGTATTGTGTTCACTGCTCTTGTAAGCATTTCTTTCACATCTGTCGTAGTATAAGAAGCCCAAAGAGATTTTAGACCTGGAACAGGAACTGATGAGAGAACTGAAGACACTGAAGGGGACAAATGAAGGAGACGTGGACTGTAAAACCCAGTGAACTGGTGTGGACTTTCTGTAGCATTATGTGCGCCTGTCTGTAGAGGTTTTTTTTGAAGGCTTTGTCCTTTTTGTTGCCATTCAGAAGCTTTATTTTGTATATACTGTAGATGTTTTGCTTATTTCAGAAGTGCAGTCATTTTGGAGTAAATGTGAATTTGGGGGCAGCCCTGGTTAGAGGTTAGGATACCGTCTTGTGACTGGAAAGTTGCTTGTTCAATCCCCCATAACGACATGACTGAAGTGCCCTTGAGCAAGGCACCCAACACCCTCAACCGCTCCCCAGGTGCCGTTGATAGGAGCTGTGTTCACTCTGCCCTAGTGTGTGTGTTTCACTGTATGGGTTAAATGTGGAGGTCAGATTCCTCTGATTTAAAGAACAGTAGTTTAATCGCTTCTTTCCTCAGTAACGTGTGACATACAAAATTCAAGCACAGTTTTTTATGCCATGTGGCATAGGTTTTGTGTAAATCCATTAAACTGTATTACTTTTTAATGATTCAACTGTGTCAGTGTCCTGGTTTTCTCCACCATGGATAAAATCTTTATGTATGGGTTTGTGTTGACACTTAAGTAATATATTTAGTTTTAAACATAGATTTTTTTTTCACATTGGTTAATAGTTTCCTACAATGCCTTTTCACTACCTGCTGATAGTGGCATTGAGCACTTGTACACACTGTTGATTGACATGCTTATCAATCCTGTTAGCTTGGTTGCTAGCTGAACTGGATCTCTGGCAGTCTCTTTGCAGTCTGTAACTTTATGTTCAACATCTCATGAATATGGTATTGAACGTTACTGGAAAATGAAAAGCAAGGGAAAAAAACTCTTGATCTTTTGTTTTTAAGTGCTAACAGCAAACCCTGACCATAGTCTGTTATGTTTAAGACTGTTTAACAATATTAAAGACGACTAAACTCGTGCTAGAAATATACTTTTGTGACACTGGAGCAGCACACAACCTCTAACTCTTTAGAGGTACAATAGAAATACAGAATTAAGCAACAAATTAGCACCGGAACGGTTAACCGTATCACAAGTACCCGTGATACTCGCAAAAGCAATGTAATCCTCTGGGAATAGCTCTGGTTAGTTCATATAGAGCTTTGTCATCCAAAGGCTGCGGTTTATATATATGCTTTATATGCACATATCTGCTTTAGGAGATCACGGCTATGGATTTCTCCCGTTTCTGAGTTAGGTCCATAAGACTAGGCACTGAACAGTAATTACACTGATGTACGATATATTTCTATGAATACCAATAAGTTTTAAATGTGACTATCAGGTCACATTAGGTCTGTTTTCTGCAAATATTAGTATAGTTTTGGAGTTTTACGCTTATTCTGTCCTGGTGTCAGATAAATTGCTATAAAGTGCTATAGTTCACTATTGGTGTACATAATATAGACTAGCGAAAGACTTGTTTAGGTAAATAGGCAATACTCTTTATCAAACTGACTATATCGGCTCCTTTATAAACATTCCAGGTTCTTTATGCTTGATCAGAAGAACCCAGGAATGTGGCCCTGAATCAAAATCTCACATTCAAGCGACTGGTTTGTCCATGGAAAAACAGAACCCGCTGTGCATTATTATCCCTATGGTGTTGACAATCATTCCAGCGTCCAAACATTTGCACACACCATTGGAGCTTTCCAGGAACAGAGCAGCTCCTGGCTCAGACCTCATCTCTGTGTACTCCCTCTGCACAAAAAGGTGGTACGCCCTAGCTTCCAGAACCAATTCCTATTGTCCAGGGGAAATTCTTTGGCTTTACGGAGTATTCTGAAATTTCTGCAGGCAAACGTTCAGTTTGAGAAGGTCTAGGAGTTAACGGCCACCTAGAGAGAGGCTCTTCTGGAATCTCCAGTCAGTGTCTAACACAGGAACTTTAAGCCAATAACTTTCTTCCCTTACAATGTGGGGAGCAGCAGTCTGGCCTGCTGGCTGCATTTGACGCTCATCTCCAGTTCTGGGTGGATGCAGAACGTTTATAGCCTGCTGGTGTGGGCTTGTTATGGAGAAGAGCTTTATTTCTGCTTTTAGTATGGTTCACTCCAAATAGGTTATTTTTTTATTTGACATTTTTCTTTTTGAGTTTTCAAACCACATACCATGAGGCATTTGGCTGATTTGCTGGGATTGAGAAAAAAAAATCACATGATATTGACACATAAATCATCTAATGGGTTGTAATTGTGTTATTCCAGCTCATAACCAGACTGAACTGTCCATCCTTTTTTCCCTCCGAACATTAAGCTTGAATGATCTGCCTTTCTGAATGGAATGGGCACAGAATTGGTACTCAGTCCCAGTTTCAGCACTTTTCAGTGATCCTGACAATCAGGCTGTGCACATGGAGAGAGTCCAGGACTGGTTGATAAACTGGAAGTCGTGGGAAGATTTAAAGAAAAAAAAGCAAATAGGCAGTAGGGTGATGTGATTTTTGTCCAGTGTCTCTTGTTCCTTTCTCTCTCTCTTTTTCTGTCCCTCCCCGTCTCGAGGCCCCAACAGTCATGCTCGGCTGCCTCACCAGAGAC
Source organism: Duopalatinus emarginatus (assembly GCA_028565595.1). Lineage (NCBI taxonomy): Eukaryota > Metazoa > Chordata > Actinopteri > Siluriformes > Pimelodidae > Duopalatinus > Duopalatinus emarginatus. Next base: position 11,041,473 of record JAOVVF010000027.1, read on the forward strand.
ACTCGTTCTTTTGCCCCTTTTCAGCCTCATGCATCCCTCTTTGCCTCTTCTCAGCCGTTCCCCCATCTTTCAGAACCTTTTGCCTCATCTCACCCCTGAAATTCTCGTTCTCTCTCTCTCTCTCTCTCTCTCTCTCTCTCTCTCTCTCTCTCGCTCGCTCTCTACCCCCCCTCCCTCATGCAGTGCCACTCTCCTTTTTCCTGTGATGGCTGACCCCTTCTTGTGTCATTATTCGAGCCCTGCCATTGTACAACATGTTCCTTTTCTCTCTGGCCGACAAAGGGGGCATTTGATCAGAGGGTTACGGTGTGCGGCTCACAGAAATGCGACTACGTGGTGGTAACCTTTGTTCGAGGCCTGCAACGCTGCGTTGACCTCATCGCTCCTGAAGCAAAGGGCCTAAAACCATTCAAAAGCCAGTCTCACTTGCTGAGCACATTCAATCAGGCCTAGCCAGTCACAGATATTGGTTCCTGGTTAACTGGGGCTCACAGGCTTCTTGTTTTTCATTAGGAGCTGAGCTTGCCAGGACCAAAAAAAAAAAAAACCCCAAAAACAACAGCTATACTACCCTGGTGGTAACCTATTGAATAGTCTTGAGTATGTCTCCTGTGAGTATGTCTCTTTAGACCACTGTTGTATTAGTTGTCCCCTAAAGATTCTAAGTTCTAATTTGCCCAAACAAAGCTTTTCATCTTTAACCTCTTCTTGCTGTTCTCTTATTATTAGCGGAGCCCACACACATTTAGCACATGGCCAAAATTATAATAATGCTTAAGAATTTATGTAAAAACATTGAAAACATTTGTTCAATACACACGTTATTTGAAATATTAAAAAAAGACGTCTGAGAATTAATTATAATTAAAATCTATATTTTTTACATACATTTAAACATATGGCATTCATTATAAATGAAAAGGAAAACAGTACGCTTACAGAAATTTAATACAGACTCTATAATAAATATTTCTGTCCTCATTTTAAAAATTCCTCTGATAAAAATATATATTCAAATAGGCAATGGAAAGGAGACGGATACGTCTCGAAAGACTTCATAGACAAATCTGCATCAAGTGCACCAGAGAGGTTGCTGTATGCCGTTCAATGGGATTGTTTAAAACAACATAGCTGCCTTGTGTGAATTTATTTGTTGCATGTGTGTGTGTGTATCTCGTTCCCAGAGATAAACTGCTAATAACTGATTGTGTCGTTCCATATTACACTGATTTACTGATTTTTTATATTATTAGAGCTAAGAAGCAGTCCAGGCTCAGTCTCTTCAGAAGTCAAATAAAGTCTCATAACTCTGCATTTAAATAAGATACACACAAATTACATCCAGTTTGATTGTTCAAGCTACTGTACAAGAGGTCTTTTTTTTAAATGTGTGTCCTTGCTTAGCTCTATATGTGCATGTGCGTCTGTGTATGCCAGTAGGCATCCTTAGTTGACACCAGGCCGATGGCTGTGTTTAGTCCTCTTGTTGAGCTGATAAGGGACAATATCGAAGGGCTTGTGCTCAGTGAGCAGGTGTCCCCGTGGAAAGCGTTTCATAAAATGAGCTTCTCTCTGGTGCTGTTGCGTGCGCATCGCCTTCCGTGGACGGCCCTTACGTGTAAAAGCCATGTACCAGTCTTTGTACTTGGCATTCTGCAGTGCTGTGTAGTTGTTCTCCAGGACAATCTCAGTGAAAATGCAGTCCTTGCCATGACCCTTTCTCTGGAACAGGGACAGAGGAACATTCAGAGGACATAAAGTTAGAAAACGGTTATTCCGCAGAGCTGTTTTTTTATTGCATTGTGGAAGGTGGGAAAGAGACATGTTCAGATCTTGTTAAAACTCAATCCAGATTCAAGAATTTGAAGACATTTATATTACCATTTTATGCATGTTTTTTTTTTTTAAAAAAAAAGAAAACGTATAAAAATTCTATGAAGTAGGAGTGGACTGATGGAAAATTCACAGTGTGCTGAACGTACAACCCAGATATCATGGTTTTTACTATTTGCTTACTGCTTGACCTTTTCTAAAGGATGACGCCACATGCAATATAACAAACCATATGGCTAGGAAGTTTTACAAAACTATGATTATTCATTAAACTGCCCTGTACATATCTTTCTTTTTTTCTTTCTTTCTTTCTTAATGGTATACCACACATATTTATTGTTGCCCTTAATATTACATATAAAATAAGCACATAATCAATACAATATTTGCACTTAAAAAAATCCAATGCCTCACCCGTCCAATCAGCTTCCCTTTCTTATTCATGCATATGTAGAAGCCTGTTTTAGCTCCACGAATACGAATCCGACTCCCAAATGTGTCGGTCTCCACAATCAGTTTGGCTGGAAAAGTCAAGTAAAACAAATATAAAACAATATATATAAACAGATATAAAGACATAAAATCCTTATCACCCTGAATATTGTACTCTGAATCTGGGTGAGTACAAAATATTATAACGTATATAATGTATAATTATAATGTATTCATGAAATGGAAATAAAAACATGGGAACCTTATCTATTGCTTGATTTCATCTTTATCACATACACAAAAGTAAGACCTACACACTCTTTACACTAGGCAGGGCAGTTTATGAAGACTGAGACATGGACATAAACTTTTCTTGGACATGAACTTCTTACTGCAGATGAGCAAAGCTGAGGACTTAAACTGTCCTATCAACTAGCAGCAATACACATCAAAATTTATTTTAGTATGCTGGACATGGACATATTCTCCATTTGGACTGTTCTTTTGATATTATAAGGTGAATACTTGGACAACTATCCCTGTTTGTTCCTTTAATATTATAAGATGAATAATCGGAGCTCTGTTAAAATTACTGAGAGGATTTTAAATCACCATGCTTGTCATTTTCGCTCCTTTCTCGTTCCCCTTGCACCATCTTCTTTCAACGTGCATCTTCATTTAGCACTATAGACTTATAGACACAAGCCTTTGTGTAAAATTGCTTTTTTAAACAAATAACACAAATCGATTAGCATTGTCTTGAAGATGCTAAGCAAAGTTGCATTTACATCGCACTGCAATAAAACAAGCTTTTAAAGCAAATGTTTTAATAATAGTAGCAAATGTTTAGACACATGGTTGTACAATTACTATGTGAATGGCTGCTCTATTTTATCTGAAAGAAATCAGTCTAGGGTTTCACCTGAGGGAAACTTGATAAGCATGTAAAGCATTAGAGAGTGTACAAGCCTTTCACTTATTCTCCATTTTGGTTTTATTGACATGCTGATGTATTTTTACGTGCATGCTTATGGTGCGTTGGCAAAAATGCGTCTAAAACTCGTTTGAACAATGACGGATGGTTAAGGTGGCGGTGGACGACGAGGCTCACTGTCTTGTGCACGTTTACATTGGTTAAAAACTTAACAGTAATTGTGAAACCTAATTAAATTAAATACCAAACCACGCTGACAGTGTGTAGGAGCTCGTGCGAGTTGCGAGTAGCAGTTAGTGGCGCCAAGCGCGCGCTCAGTCTTTACCTCAGAAAGGCAAAATGGGAGAAACACGACGGGATGAAAGCGACGACCCCGTCTTTATATCTTAAAATTAGGTCGTAAAGCGACGAAATAAATGACTCATGAACCGATTCAACAAAAGCAGAAGGAGTGGAAAGATGGCGAGACTGACCGAGGTGGCATTACCTCAGTTAGTTACCTCAGGATGTGAGTTTAACCGTCGGATTTGGTTGGAGAGAAAGTTAAAACAGGTGTATTACAGCAGCTATAAAATTTAAAATCACATATTTTTTTATATTCATAAAAAATAATTTGTAAAACAAACCACTTCCACTAATATAGTTAACCTTTCTATTTTGATTAGCACATATTGAGTCTCTCATGCTAACATTGCCTTTTATGCATTAAGCCATATACATACATATTTTTCTCCTACACTCTTTCAAGACACAAAAGTTTGTCTCAAGGTTAGAAAATTATTCGTCATTCCATCCTCCAGCTCCGTTTTTGTTCAACAGAAAGCCGCTTAGGAAATGTTTAGCTAAGAAGGTACAGAGGTAAGATGAGTAACTGATGTGTTTTCCAGACTGAGCTGGGTTTTCCCAAAGATCCCACACGTTCACAACCATATATATGACATCTCAAAATATGCCGTCTACTTTATAGCTAAGTCCTTTGGGACAAATTAGAATAAACTACCCCTTTTAGCCAAGATTTAATACATCAAAGTCTAATTAAGGGATGTTTAACCTTCCAACTCCAACACGTCAATTACTGGCCTGAAGATAAAGATGGCCGTTCTCTCATCCTGATATTTGCTAATCTGCAAACGTTTAGCTGGTATTTCATGCTCCTAGACGTGTACATGTCAATATAGTGTAAATAAAAATAAATAAAACAGTAGGGTTGCCATAAATACTGTATTTACAGTCAAGTGTAATACATACTATAAAATAATAGTGATAATGATCATGATAATGGTCATTTAGCTGATGCTTTTTAAAAAGTCATCTACAATTGTAGCAGTATGATTCTGAACTGAATATTAGGAGTCAGTGTTCAATGACCCATGGCACTGGGATTTGAACATACAACCTTTTCATCTATAATTCAAAGCTTTAGCTGCTGAGCCACCACAACATGCTCATCTGCCCTGAATTGATTCAACCACTGAATTTACTCACACTAAAAGATTGTTTACCCTTAACTTTCACCTCATTTCTATCCTGCATTAAATATAATGGGTTTTTTTTTCATTTATATTGTGTTTATAAGGCTTTTATAAGGCATTACAGTAATGCAATTTACAGTATTTTTTTTTAACAATAGTGAAGATTTTAGTAAATTCTAGAAAATTTTAGAATAAATTTGAACTGTATAGGGAAAGGGACTATACTATCGAACTACATAGTATGGATATATGTTTTATCCTAATACATAACACTGGTAATTATTAAAAGTTAAACAGTCACTCACATATAGCTAGAATTGGTTCATATACACATTCTTAGAAATAAAAGCTGCATGTAATTTAGCTCTAAAGCCTTACCCTAAAAACAAATTACGGTACATTTATACACTTTAAATAATTTTTTAAAGCTACAGTATATTTCCAGATGAATGATACATGGATACAAAAGATTTACCCTCAAAGCATCACAGCGACAAGCATAGGTACAATTTAATGTGTTTATATTTTTCAGTACTACTACAATTTGGTCCATGTAAATATAGTGCATGTATTTGCATTTTATAGTAATGCACTTTTCATTTTTAAAGCTGTTTGCATTTATTACCGAGATCATTTTAAACCAATTCAGTGTAAATGACCTATGAATTGTTCTTATAATTGTAATTACTATTACATTATAACAGTAGCAATATGGCAAAAAAAAGATGCTAATTGAACAATATTTAGTGTAATTTATGCTGATCAGAGTATATTTCTATTTCTATTTTTTTCCTTTTTATATTCAAAACAACCGGTTCATTGATTGTTAATAAAACACACCCTTTTTTTCTTCTTACTCTTACCGTGCACGTCCCCGTCCTCTCCGTTAGCCACGACTCTTTTATTGCTCAGCACCTGCACGTGTCTGCCGCTCGTGCGGCTGTACAGCTGGTAGGTGCGCGTCAACCGGCGACTCGTGCGGTCCGACAGGCGGCTGTGCTCAGTCACGTGCTGCTTGAAGTTCGGCACGGATACGGAATGCAGGCCTGCCGACGTCTAAAGAAACGCCATGGTGTTAAAAAGAAAAAAAACAGGCTACTACAATACATACATATTAAACCTCTACGGTCGTTAAATACGCCATAGGTTGAGGTATTAATAATTAACATAAAATTAATTTAATGCATCCCTGCATTAATTTACATAAGGGTGTCTGCTTATGTGATGGATACCCAGCTATAATGTATGTGTCACACTGTTTTGTGCGGTTTGAGATGCAGGCCTGGTGCTTTTGGATAGATGACATGATCCCTGATGGTTGTAGTCTTTGTAGCACTGGTGATCATTCACCATCACACCATGCATCCTCGTTTCTCTCAACGACTCCTTCCCATTTCAGCGTCCTGTGCCCATATGCTATTATAATTACCTTTAAGGGTAATGCATGTGGGACTCCAATAATACACACCAGCATCAAATTAATGCACAAAAGATAGGGCTGGTTTTGTGTAGAGGTGCAGTGACATTTGCATTGCACAAAGCCCCAAATAAAAGTGTTTCATTAAGGCTGATCTTGCACAAGAAATGCACCTACCTGCATGTAAAAGATTAGCGTCATGAATTGGACGAACCTGAAAAAAAAGGCACGGTGGTTAATTGTTGCTGTTAATAGTTATATGTATTAAAAATAAAAAAAATGTTCACTCACAGGTATCCCCATTTAGAAGATTTCAGCTTCATTGTGAGATTCTGCAAACTTCTGCGTCTGTCTCCTGATTTAAATCCTTCATGAGTCCCCCTTCTCCGAGGGGACAGACCTAGTCCCGGTGGAAATGTCCTTTAAAAATATATATATGTATATCCCGTCGACACTACGAATTAAGTTGAAATTTACAGTCTATTGAGGGAGATCCATCATTCCCTTAGAAATAAATCTTCTTCCACCGTGTATAACGGGACAGTCCAGAATCCCCGTATCTAAAATGAGCGCGCAGTAACGTGTACATTATTTCACTTGTACCTATTTTCTCGTGGCATATCTAATTTAATCCACAAGAACTGAATGATCAGGTATTAGTAAAAAACATAGAGACATTTCTGTTTTTTTTTAAAAAGAAAGATCCGCTTGCAAAGTGAAACGATGCGCCATGAGTCGGCTTTTCACCCCGCACTTTATCCCGCAGTGAAGTGCGGCTCGGACCAGCCTCCCTTCTGCATTTAAGTTCAAACACTGAACACACGCACACACACACACACACACACACAGAGGGACGCGTGCGCGCAAAGGCAGAAGGGGGAGCAAAGCCGAAGTCACGTCTAAATACGTACAGATCAAGTCAAACACTTCTCTGAAGTGCACTATTTACCTGCATTTAATACCTTATATGTGCACTTTTGGATGCGAGTGAATCAGGAATAAACTGTCACCTATGTCAAGTAGGTACATTACATATTATATATTACATATGTGATGTATTATTAATTAATCATCCATACCTATTATGGTGCTCACAAACCCCATGGCGTTATATGATGTACTTGTTAGTTTTGCTGTTTTGGACATATCACACCTCCTTGTGTTGCACTCAACTGAAGGCTAATATCAGAATAGTATGACAATTAACATGTTACATTATAAGTGACATCCAAAAGCAATAGCATACTGTGTTTTAGAGAAGTATGTAGTTTGTAGTATGTAGTATGTAGTATGTGCTTCACTTACTTACTAGTAAAAGTCCTGTAACAACCTAAGGACAACGGTAAGTTAATGGACTTTGCAGCCACCACAACAGCTTCAGGGTGTCTACAACTCTCTCGAACTGTATTAAGTTATTATGTATTATTGATATACCCTTAGTTAGCGTTTTGAGGATAGTGGTGGTGTATGTGGTCCAACACATTGCTGTAAAATCTTCCATAGTTAAATTTGGTTGAGATCTGATGACTACATAGATGTGATTGATGATTCTTTTTCATCAACTTATTCAACCTGGAGTGCACCACACCCATCATTGTAGAAATATTTTAATATAGGTTAAATGTAATGTGTGTTTTACTCTATAATTACCTAAAAACACAGACATACATTGTGCAAATCTATAGTATGGGCTAGAAGTAATTCAGACTTGGTTTTTATTTCATATTACATTATATTGCAGTCTGACAGGTTTCATATTTATGCCAAAATACTACTAAGAACTCTTTCTATTGTAATCCCTTATTAAAGTCTGGCGAATAGGTTTCTTATCATTCTTTAACAGCAAGTAAAAACATTATTTCATGGCCCCTGCAGCACAAAATGTGGATTTGTTACATTCATCCTGGATATGTAACTATAACTTACCAGAACAATGGAAAACATGTGCTATGAATCAGATCTCATTCTTAGGAGCGTAAATATGTGGTTTAATATCGTTAATCTTAATATCAGTCTGTGTAGATGTAGCAAATATATTGCTTTGTGCATAGAGACATTTAATGACAGTAACATATGGCATGCATATTTTTCCATCTTTGTCTAGTGTACGTCCCTTACAGTTATTCACCCTATATCAGCAATAACTAGCATCAAATGCATACAATTATTATTACTGTTATAATATAGATTAAAATAACAGCTCAGTAAAACGAGGCAAACCAGCAACCGAGTCACTGTACTATAGGTACCACAAATACCTTTACCTAACTCGGTTCCCACGTCCTGTTCAACATGCAATAGGGAACTTTTCACACCTTTGCACTCATATAGGAATGGCAGAGCAGCTGTTCTCTGGTATAGAAAATGTAATTATCGGTGTTCATTCACATTACCCCTATAAATCAGTCTTTAGAGAGTGAGAATGAACCTGCGTGATTAGTTCCAGAGGGAAAATAATTTTTTGCCACCTGGAACTGCTCAGTGCACTAGTTAGAAATATCTCACCTCAGACCATGCATTAGCCTACATCTAAGGTGCGGTTTTTAAAATTTTCACCTTCGTTTAGCATTAGGAGGTGTGGGGTTTGTTTTTGGCTGGTGTAAGTGCCATACAAAAATGAAAACTAATTTAGCTAATAAAGGTTAAATAGTAGAAAATGGTCTGTTGGTCTGATTTAGCTACTGGTTCTGATCTAACCGTTTGGTGACAGCTTCCTCTTTCCTACAACAGTAAGCCCTTACTGCCATTTCAAGATAATAAAAATTTCCGATTCAAAACTTTATAGCTCTTCCTCTCTCACCATCCCTCTTGTTCCCAGTCATTTGTGGTTATGTGGCAACGATAATTCAATAGTGGTTAACCAAAAATCATGTCTTGTCAGGTGGCTGGGTTGTGTCTTTTCACATGTTCTTTCCACTAACTAACTCCCATATTAGTGGGTCTGGCTGGCTCTGAGCGGCTGCGCTGTCTGAAGTCTGCTCATTGAGGTTTTGACACCAAGCCAAACACTGCCCTTGTTCTCCATCACAGTGTTTCTCTCGGGATCCCTGTAGACTGTGCTGGTATTCCCATTTTCTCTCCTTTCAGTACAAGGCTCTGTATCGATGCAGTTTAAATACACCATCACTAGTGACGTTAGAGCATAAAAAAGAGACAGAGAGGTGTTGGCACTGCAGGCTTTATGATTCTTAGAGGAAGAGCAGAGTGACTGAATGTCTGAAACTGCTAATATGGACTGCTTTTCTTCACATAAAGACTGAGGTGACGCCGGAGCAAGACAAAACACAGAGAAGTTTTTTCCCCAGATAAATGTCGCCATGAGAACTTTTTAACATTATGTCTTTAGCAAGGCATGACGTATGACACAAAGGCATAAAGTTTCAAAACAAAAATTGTCTTTTGAAATTGTGTAGATTGTTTGAAGAAAAAAACCCTGATAGATAAATAATGTTATTATCATAGTGTGGGTCCTTCTGATCCAGCGCAAGATGTATATAAATTGTTGATGTACGTCACATACAGTAAATTGAGTCCAGTCTAATAAAATGCAACAATCATAACCTGTAACTACGTCCCACAATGGATCAGCACTCGAAGATTTTATGGTATAATGGTTACAGAGCAGTTAGCACTATTCCTTTCCATCAGTAGGTAACGATTTCCAAGCTCAGTCTGAGATCATTGAAGTTGTCACAGAGCTCTGCATTGTAAAGCCATTGTTCCAACTTGGCTCATGGGAGTAGGAAGCCATTTTATTTTTATACATTAAGACAAGGTAGCAGACTTCACACACATCAGTATGCTGAAAAATGTGAATAAAGTAAAACAAATCAGCAACCCCAGACATACAGATTAGGATTAGGATTAGGCAATATTTTTTTTAATTATTATTTATAGTTGGATATAGTGGACCACTAACAGGTGATGTGAATAACATTGATTATCTTCACCATGGTACAATGGTGGGATATGAAAGGCATCAAGTGAACAGTCAGTACTTAAAGTTGATGTGTTGAAAACATGGAAAAATGGGCAAGTGTAGGTATCTTAATGCTTCAAGGAAGGGCAACTGGTGAACCACCAATGGGGTCATTGGTGCCCATGAGAAGTGCTGGTCTGATCCCACAGAAGACTCACAGATGTATCTGTTGCTAACATCATGGTGCCACAGAACACCTTTTATAGTGGAGTCTATGCCTTGACAGGTCAGAGCTGTTTTGAGGGCTGTTTAGGCAGGTGGTGTTAATGTTATGCAAGGTTGTGGTATATTAGTTTTAAGGTTTCGAGGTATGACTTGTCCAACCCCTGGGAACTTAGAAACATATTTGTTTGTATTTGTAACTATAGGGCTACATGTTATTACATTATGATATCTACCAGCCTTTAATGTCTTTACTTAGGTATTTGGACAGACAAAAATCATGTGACTGGTAAAGCACAGTGGCCTTATGGATTTATTATTTGTCCATCCTCGAATGAAGAAATAAAATGACTAAACCTAGTGATGATCAAGTTTATTTATGGATGTGATGTCTAGTATGTTTTAGTGCATCTGTTTTAGGGAATGAACCAGAATTTGGTGATGCTGAGATAAAAAAGGTTTACTTAAGACAGCTGCTAGCGGTAGCTCATCCCGTTCACTCCAAATGTTTCCCCTGACTCCTGTGCACTGTTCCTCTGAACACACTCTGATTTACTGTCTTGTAAACACATAGGAAGTAGCATTGAAAACGCTTTAACAAAGTCAATAAAAGCAGATACCATTCCCGGTTTTGGAGTTGCATGTGACTCCCCCTATCCACTACCACTCTGCAAACGAATGTGTGCGTACATGCAAGCACACCACACACACACACACATCCACACACACAACATGCGCACACCCCAAAACACACACACACACACACACACACACACACACACACACACACGCACACACATGCTTGTAAGCCACCCTGACTTTCATACCTCCTTTGGTCCCCCCCTTTCTTACAGTTTTGGGTTTAGGGCAGGTTGGGGTGATTACTTTAGCAGGTCTACCTGCAAGTTTGCTTTGAGTCTTTTCTTTTTCATCTGGGTGCAGAAAAGTGGCCCCTGGTGTCTAAACAGCTGTGTAGACCTAGGCGGGGGGAAAAGCACAAAAAGAGGGCCGAAAAGAACGATTGGAAATTCAATGGACCACAGGGATTTCTCTCCCTTTCTCTTTTTCTCTCTCTCGTCCTCTTTAACTGAGTTTTAAGTCCTGTCTTTTGTGTGTTTGTTTTTTCTCCTCTTCATATCTTTCCTCCCTCTCTCTCTCTGTTTCTCTCTATCACATCACCAACAAATAAAGCCAAAGCCTCCCACCACCTCTCTCTCTCCCACTCACTCTCTCACTTTTACATCTGAAAGTCTGGAGAGAAACAATCATTTTAAAAATGAACTGTTCTTATCCCATGTGCTTAATCGATTGGGGGCCCTCGCATATGATCGCATTTCTGGTCCTTTTCAAATCCTACCTATGAATTCCAGCAAGCGCCTGCAATTCGAATAAGAAAGCTGTGGGCTTGCCATTTGCTTGAAGTTGTGGGCGGCCGTTGTGGTCCGTACACAGATGGACCTCGGTGCCGGGTGAGCTAAACTGTTGTCCATCCGTCTTGCTGCAAGGGGGAGCGGGCGGCAAGGTTAAAATCTTCATAAGCCGTACATGGGGGTGGGATGGAATTTGCTCTGGAGCAGGTCACCGCTACCTTGTCACTGCCTGCTATATCATCTTTCCTCCTCTGAGGAAAGAAGCCCAAAGAGATGAAAAAGGCAGCTCTTAACTCTCATATTTTGGGGGTTCAAATGCCAACATTTTTTTTTCACTAGCTTTAGCGCTGAGAGACAGATATTGATTGACATGTGACCAGGAATCTCCTTTGAAACCAAACCAAGATGTTTTTATCTCTATGAAATGCAATTTTAAAAATGTGTGTATTTAATGTGTCATGTCTTATTGTGGTTCATTTTGTTGGCAGTTGGTGAAGATACAGTAAATACATCTTTACCTTTCAAAGCTGCCACCCTGATGTAACACAGAAGGACCTGGTTATCATTTATTCTAGAAGAAACTAAACTTAATCAATGATTAAATCAAAGCTTAATATTAAGAAGTGACAGCTTTTAGATACTATAGTTACAGACACCCTTGACAGAGCTGATAAATTACATCCTGTTTCCCAGCAAGATTTATTTTAATTCCAGTGCTAGAATCCATAACTCATTATTATCAGTTGTTATAAGTTGTTAAACATTAATATAATATATAGAAGTTATTATATTTTGACATATTAATAGTTATTATCCAGTTTAATTTGCCACATATTTTAAATTTAATTCAGACGTAATTCAAAAATAATTAAAAAATAAATTTAATGGCAACTTTTAGTAAAGTACCAAAATATTATTGTACACTTCCACAAAACCTTTGGTACAGTTAAAGAGGTTCTTGACTGCTAAAAGTGTAAGAACGCTAGGTTTATAAAACTTTAAAATTACTTTAAAATCTCGTGTAAAACTTTGATTAGGTTAAAATCTCATTATTTAGATTTTATTGGCCAGAGAATATGTTTTTTGTTTCACAGAGCTATCCAGAGATATTACAACAGATATCAAGAGATTAGAGATACAGGGAGAGAGATGTGTGTGTGTGTGTGTGTGCGTGTGTGCAGGCATGAACTGGTTTATGTGTGATATCATGACACTTGCCACAAACAATGTCTGGACAAATTTACTCTTTTGATGAAATGTCAGGTCAAAAGGAATGTCCAGACTTTTCTAAATGTCTTTATTCAAAAACAACATTTTTATTCCAAGGACTAAAAGAGCCAAAAGTTTCCATTTTGGTTACTAAGGTTACAGTTAGGCATAGTATTAATTTGCTATATTTATCATTATGTCTGTGGAAAGTCCGGACATAGATAGTGAAACGAACACGTGTGTGTATGTGCTTGCATGCCGGCACGCAAAACAAAGTGAGAAAGCAGAAAAGTAGTTGGCTGGGCAGAGTTTCAGAGAAAAGTCATGTCTTTAGAGGAAGAGAGAGGGAAAGGAGAATGTGGTGTTGAGAGTGGTACTGTTTGCATAGCCCTCATCAAAGCCAGGTCTAATTATTTTACCATGCGCCGGTTCAGCTACTGCTGAGTGCTGGGGCTTCTGCCTTTACAACTTAAACCCCACTCTGGTCTCATGGCTCTTTCCTAGTAATTGCTCAGAAGTGTCCTAGCTCTAACCTGTAGTATTGATGGTTTTATTATTTCCAGTATATGTCAGGCATGCAGTGGATGCTAAAATTAGGAGTAAATGCTGCATGTGGTGACAGTCTACAAAAAATTCTCTCGAACATCTTCTGCGAGTGGGTTATCTTGGATCATGGCACAGGCAATTTCTTTGTAATTAGGGTGTGCGTTTGTATTTGTGTGTAATACACATCCACATCGGTTATGTGCGTAAAACAAAGTCATCAAATATATTATGGATGTTTTATAGCCATAATAAACACACACACAACATGGACCTACACCCATATTCTAACACTCTAACACCTCGATCAGCAAACCTCCCTGTACTGTCTGGTATCTGATGGTGGGTCAGTCTTTCTACAGCTGTAAAAGTCACTGTAAAAAATCAGCCATTGCATCATGGACACAGGACTGTGCTTGTGCATATGTGACCTGGGGAACCAATTACCCCTCCAGTATGTACGTGTGTGTGTGTGTGTGTGTGTGTGTGTGTGTGTGTTGGGTGAGAGGTTAAATGGGAACCTGACTTTTGCTGTGACCCTCGTCTGAAAGAAAGACCACCAGAAGACGCTTATAAGACCACCAAGAGTACACACCCAAAATTACTCCACCCAGTATGCACATCCAAATTCTTCTATATATGACCATTTATTGATATAGATCTAATACAGGACATTATTAAAGGAAAATCTTTCATCTCTATGCTGTGAAAGACATTCTGCCGGTTTGAATCCCCTTGGGCGACTGCAAATCAATACAAAGTTTGACAGGCTGCTCACTTTTATCCTCTAAGTTCTGTCCTAATGGGGCTGACCTTTCCAGGGCATGATGGTTTTGCTGTTAGATGGCTGTTAGATCCACCACCATAATCAAAGCGTTTAATGAAATAAAATATTATTTGAAGAATTACCTTAATTACTCCAGTACAGTTCCAGAGACTGCACTATACCAAGGTGTGTTGAACCTGTTCTGGTGGCTCACTTACTTACTTGAAGTGAAGTGAAAGTGAACTATTTGCCTACACACACACACACACACACACAACAGTAAACACTAGGAGGCAGTAAACACACTTGTCCGGAGCTGGGGGCAGCCCCAAACCACAGCTCCCAGGGAGCACTTGGAGGAGTTAGGTGTGTTGCTCAAGGGCACTTCAGTCATTTCTTGCCCTGTGCAAGGATCGGTTCCCTAACCACTAGGCCACAGCTGCCCTCACTTAATGTGTATGTGTCCTTTAATGTACATTTCACCATAGTACATAAACTGAAACACCTCCTACTGCTTTAGAAGCACTCAGAAACATTGTGTGCTATGTTGAAAATGTCTGATTACTACAGCTACCATATTACAAATTATACTCCAAAAATGTATTATTTCAAGGAAATTGTGTAGTAAATAATTACAGGGTAAATGATTATGATTCCATTAATAAGTACGTGAAATACAGTTGACTGTCTGGTTCAGAGAGATGCCTGGAATGCTTTTAGGGATGTAGTGTTAAGGATGTAGTGGACATATTAGAATGTGAGACTCAGAAGATCAGTGCATTCCAGGAGCATTTCTGTCCCTCTTCAGATGTCCATCATCCCCATTATCTACACACACACACACACACACACACACACACACACACACACACACACACATACAGACGCATACATGCACACCACACACTGTCATTCAGCAAGAACAGTTTGGGACTGTCGATGTGTTAATCACAAAAGAATGTGCACACAGAGATAGTACTCAGTGTACCATTGTAGTTTTAACCTAACTGACATGACAGGAAGCTGTGGATTTATGTTCGCATGATTTATTAAAATATTAAATAAATGGTCTTTATAACGAAATGTACATCAAAACACGAAACATGAAGTTGGCAGAGATCTATACACAAACACACGAAAGAACACTTAGTGAAGGGAAATCTAAAATTAAGAGTAGAGAACAATCCTAAAGAGATTACATGAGATGAGCTGTAGGTGTCTGTGATTAGTGGGAGTCTGGCTAGAATTTGGCTGAGAGAGACCTCTGGAGGGTGAGAGATATATTGCAAGGATTTCCTTTCCCCACTGACCACAAAAACCTTTAGTATCTGAAGTCAGTCAAATAAATAAACCCCCAGCAAGTTCAGTATTTTCAATTCAGGTTTGACCACATGTACAAGAACGTAAAGCAGATGCCATCTTAAGGATGCATAAAGGAAATTATAAAACTCGTCTGAACATGTTCCTCTACCTGTGCCATAATTTGATTGGAAATCATGGAAAAAAAACAGCAATACAGTTAAAATTAGTATCTATAGACCTTAAAGACACAGGTATGGAAGTGTACATGAAAGTTCCTGAAGGTCTTGAAGCTGGTCTTTAAAGCAAACAAAGGATGTCTTTAATTAAGGAGGTGTGCATGAATATGATGGACACATTAATGGAACATGCCAGAAAGACAGCCATCTGTACATTTGTTCATCAATCAGGCAAAATGAAAGCCTTCAGCAAAAGGTATATGAATAATGGCTCCCTTAGACTGCTTGTTGCTTGCTTACAGTGAAGCATGGTGGTGGTAGCACCATACTGTGAGAACTTTTTTTTAACAGTAAAGAATTGGAGGCCTTCCAGAATAGGCCTTAAGATCTAATATTATAAGTTCTATAAACACATAACCCTTTTCATTATTTCTGTAAAGCTGCTTTGGGACAATGTCCATTTTTAAAAGCGCTATACAAATAAAATTGAATTGAATTGTACAAAACTAGTAAAAATTAGATGAACGCATGATTGATGGGTTGCTATTTTTAAACCAAAATTGTTTGGGTTGACCACAGTGAAATACTTATACATAGTGAAATGAAAACTGGCAGTGGACTGAGACTGTTGGACTCCACTGTAGCTGTAGTTGAGATTTGAAGTAGAGATTTCTGGAGCCACTGGAAGCTCTGCAAAATATTTCAAACATGTACGTCTGTATAGTGGCAACAGCAGCAGGTCAGGTTTCTGTGGCATGCTGTGTGAGTGCTGAAAGCACCTCAGTGGTATATGTTGGTGCTCTCTCTATATGTTCAGACTGTGTTTTTGACAAGGGTGTGTGTGTGTGTGTGTGTGTGTGAGAGAGAGAGAAAGAGAGAAAGAGAGAGAGAGAGTACAGACTGTGTGTTTCAGGGATGAGGGCTGATGCATTTGATATGGGGCTCAATGGTTGCTTGACAAGATCTGTCAGTTGTTCTGTGTGTATGCTTGTTATGTGTACTAAGTAGGACTGCATCAAAGACATACTATTTGGCAAGCTGAACATCCATATCTTACTACTGACAAACCACTGATGGGAAGGAACACTGATTACATACTAGGTACTAAGAACTACATATTAAATCAGCAATTCCGATAAAAGTAATTTTAATCAGTAATTTTTGTTATCTGTTTAAGACTGTTGAATAAATCTGATATTCCTGGATCAGATCTGTTGGATAGACTTTAATTCAAGGTAATTTAGCTAATACCCAAAAGTAAAGAAGCTACATAATAACAAAACGATACAGATCCACATGACATAACAAGCCCGGTTTCCAGAGATCCACATTTCTACACTTTTAGAATAATGTGTTAAATTACGTGTCCTTTGATTGGTCCATTTTGTTAAAAGTTTTTGACCCACAAAGTCTACATGCATAAATGGCAAATGTGATTAAGCAGTCAACAATCAGGGCGACCAAAACTCATAATATGCCTGTGACTGCTGGGTTCTTGTTCAAGACCATTAACTAATCGTCAGACAAATTAAATTATGCAGTTAACAGGATGGGTCAGTTTACCCTTTTCAGGCAGACATGCTTACCAGAACTAACATTTTGATCATTATGTTCTACACTTGATCCTTGAAAATTTTAATATCTGAGAGAAAATTGCAAA
Source organism: Duopalatinus emarginatus (assembly GCA_028565595.1). Taxonomy (NCBI): domain Eukaryota; kingdom Metazoa; phylum Chordata; class Actinopteri; order Siluriformes; family Pimelodidae; genus Duopalatinus; species Duopalatinus emarginatus. Next base: position 11,058,728 of record JAOVVF010000027.1, read on the forward strand.
GTATTCATTTTGTAACAACTAAAAATGGACAGTTTCATGGATGGTCCTATAAAATGTGTACAGTCTGCCTTTTAATTGCCTTACTGTCTTCCATTGCTATGTGCTTTATTATTTTCTACTCTGAAATGGTAATCAGAAATTAAGATAACAAATATTGAATGCTATACAAAAATATTAGTTTAGGCAAACATAATGATTTATTTATATGCAGAAGAAAATCCCATTTCAGAAAACAGCAGCATGACATAAATAGATTCACCCTTTAATTAATGAATCAATCAACCAATTAATTCATGAATTGATTTAACTAATTATTAGTTATATAAACTAACATGGCAGGTATATACAGGTCTTTTGGCATAGCTAGATATCAGTATCATCTAATTAGTTAGAAAGTTAATAGCAATAGTTCTTAGCAATAATTATAATAATAGTAATCATCATTAATTATTTATAAGTTGTTATTAGTTACATACAGTGAGTGGGTGCATGTGTGCAGCTATTCTGCCATCTAGTGGTATAATTTACAGGCTTGTTACCTCAAAATAAAAAAAATAAAAAGAAATACACATATACACTGATCAACCATAACATTATGTTCATCTGCATAATATTGAGTAGGTCCCACTTTTGCCACCAAAACACACCGCCTCCACCAGCTTGCTTTTTTTACCCATAGTGCATCCTGCTGCCATGTCTTTCCCTAGGTAAAGGTGACCACCTTTTTCATTGCTTTGTAATCCAGTTCTGATGCTTATGTGCCATTGTAGGAGCTCTTGGCAGTGAACACGGTCAGCATGGACACCATGACCGCTCTGTGGCTATGTAGCCCTATACACAACAAACTGTAATGCACTGTGTGTTCTGACACTTTTCCATCACAACCAGCATTAACGTTTTCAGCAGTTTGAGCTACAGTACCACTTCTATTGGATTGGACAACACAGGCCAACCTTCGCTCCCTGTGCATGTCAGTAAGTCTTGTCTCCTGTCCAAAGTTGCTCACATCCTTACACTTTCAACACATCAACTACAAGCATAAAGTGTTCACTTGATGAATAATTTCATTCACTGCCAGGTGCCACTGTAACAAGATAATCAGTGTTATTTACTCTGTCTCGCTATGTGATGGCTGATCAGTGTATATCTTAATTGTGCAGGGACAAAATCGGAGGCGGTCTGTTAAAGAAACTTAAAAACATACATAAAAGGTTTAAACAATAAAACAAAATAAAACAAATAAAAATACAAATATAAAAGTAATGTTATGACAAGCCTTTGCTAGGCAGATGAATGCTTGAAACAAAATGTACAAAATGAAACAGTGTTAACATGTTATTCAGTATGAGCCAATTTGAATAAGTGTCTGGAGATGAGCACAGGACAGTATTTATGGTTACAGCAGCAGTTCATTGAAGATACAGATAATCAATGGAATTCTGGCAAAATAGACAAAGACTATAACCTTTGCTGGTTGATTATTAAGATAATTTACCTCACCTACTTAAACCTGTTTACATAAATATATACTAAATATTATACCTAGTGTCTAACAACCAATATGTAGTAAATGACAACCAACCATTTGTAAACAAATTGAATGTATGTACAATTCAATAATACAAAACATTTGAGGCTTTAAAGTACCAGTCTGCACATGCATTGGCGTCGGAAGCATTTTTGATGTGGGGAAGGGGGGGGAGGACACATGGATGAGATGGGAGGGGGTCTCTGACTTGACTCTAGCCTGAGTAATGCGGACAACTCAGAGTGGATTTTCAGCGGTATTTGTATTCTCTTATCGATCAAGTGGAATGGAGTGTTTCGCGAAGCATTAGAAACAGTGCTGGATAAACTAATAATATTTTATATTAAAAGTGTGTGTGTGTAGGGGGGGGTGTTAACAATACATCTTTACTCACACGTTACTTCAAGATTCTTGAACTTGAGACATTTAAATATTCTAAATATCTTGTTTTTGTCGTACAGCATTCATCTTGCTGTAGCCTTGTATATTTCATTCAAACAATTACCTAAGAACACTCCTAAATTTACAAATTTACAGCATTGAAGTAAAGGCTTTAAAGTCTCCATTAAAAACAGATCCTCTTGCCAGTACAAATAGGTTACAGTCTAATAATACTATAGATAGTTAGTACGTGCTAGTACAGCAACAAAAGCATTTTTTTTCATTGACACATATACTAAGATCGTAATACAGTAACATCAATATTGTTTCAGACTAGGAAGTGCTATCATTACCCAAAGGTGATGATTCCCCCAAAAGACACCACCTATGAGGGTGCTTACATACATCCTGGGACAGGTGTCCCTCATTAGTGCTGATTGGTGTTGTGTTGGCTGGGAGTTGGAGTTTTTCTCCCTGCACATTAATGACACCGCCCAGACCAGCTGCTGGTGACTTGCAGCATAGCTTGACCCCTTATCTTTAATATTGCTTTAATTATATTTTACTAGCTTATATGGACTTGTTCTTAGTCATAGATTAAATAAAAAAAGAAAATGCATGTGTTAGGTTTTTTGTTTTGTTTACAGTTAAAGCAATGCCAATTAATTATTGCATTATTTTAATTATAGTTTAATAATTTTGACAATCATTCCTTTATGCTGAAATATGTTCATGTTAAATAATGGTGTAAATAATAATAGTTAAGAGAATCTTAATGTAAAGTATGAAAAACACACACAAATGTATTAGTGGTAATAATTATTGACTATACATTGTATCATGAATTAAACAATGTGTTGTGCTGGATACAGAGTCTATCAATGTAGCTACATAAATGAACTCCTTAGTAGAAAAATTGAGTAAAATGTAAACATAGTTTCCATCTTCCACTGGCACTTAGTGAAAGTAAGACTTTTTTAAACAGGCAGGAACGTGTCTTATTACTGACAAGGCTAAAACAACAGGTTTTGTATTTTTTCATAAATAACAAAGATTCTATACATAAACATGCACTTAACATATTGAACAATTTCAAGGATTTGTACATAGTTGACTCAATTAATTAAATTTATATTACAGGATAAAGGTTAATTTTGCTTGGTACAGAAGATAAATACAAAGCAATCATACATTCCTTTACTTAACTAATCCTTTAGTCTCAAGAAAATAGTCTGAGAAAACAATCTTCTACTGATTTTCTGTTAGAAATAAACAATGAAACCTGACCCTGACTCCTATTTATTAACATCAAAACTAAAAATTAAAAAATAAATAAATAAATAAATAAATAAAAACAGTAGTGTAATATGATGTAGTATGATGCTCAGTTCACAGTATTTTCAGATAACATTAGAATGTTTGGATTGTTCAGCACCAGCTAAGTTACATTAGGAAAGTATTACAAAACTCAGATTTTCATATCAGCCCACTTACTCATCATCACTCCATGTGTACAGCTCCTCTCTTCCCTTATTCTCCATTGCTCCATATCTGTTCTTCATCCTGAGGCCAAGATGCTCACTGATGGGTAGTTGTTCACCCTCAGGCTCACAGTTGTTTCTAGAGGCAAACATCTGGCTGATCTCCACAAATGTCTTGTTCTTTGTCTCCGGGATGACGAAGTAGATGTAGGCTGCCACACCCACGCAAATGCAGAAGAACACCAGGTAACAGAAAGCCCCCGCTGACCTCTGGTAAGGAGATTTCATGTATTGAGCAGATTGTTTCAGTAATGCTGCATTATGAGGATTTTCCTCACAGAATGGTCAAACAGAACCTTAAGTCTCAATGTCGTCACCTCTGTGTAAGTGCTCTTAAGCTTCTTGGGCTGAAATCACAGCCTACATTCTTTTAAAACATACAATACTCAAGCAGAAATGCATTATATGTTAGAAGGACAACTGTACCTGTAGGAATGGGAAGACGAATCCGACAGTGAAGTTAGACAACCAGTTGAGTGCTCCCCCAACAATGTAAGCTGAAGGTCGGTGAGACTGCTTAAACAGCTCACCTGTCATGAGGAAGGGCACTCCAGCTGTGCAGAGAACAATATCCATTACTACACTGTACTACAAACAGAATCACTTCCTTTATTCAACACCAGGGGGCGGCATTGTTTTCCCATTTTTCCTGAGCTGAACTCAAAGAGCTAAGACTTTTTCTATGTACGCCAAAGGCCCCTTTCTCTCAAATATTGTTGACAAATTTGTCTAAATCTGTCTTAGTAAGCACTTCTCCTTTGCCGAGATAATCCATCCATCTCACTGGTGTGGCATAACAACATGCTGATTAGACATCATGATTATTGCACAGGTGTGCCTCAGGCTGGCCACAATAAAAGGGCACTCTTTGGTGGCGGTGAGGTTATGGTATAGGCAGGCGTATGTTATGGACAATAAACACAGGTGCATTTTATTGATAACATTTTGAATACACAGATACTGCAATGAGATCCACTGTCACTATGGGCCACTCGATTCACAACGAGGCCCTCTGGTGGACATTCCTGCAGTCAGCATGCCAATTGCACACTCAAAACTGTGGCATTGTGCTGTGTGATAAAACTGCACAGTTTAGAGTGACCTTTTATTGTGGCCAGCTTAAGACACACCTGTGGAAGAATCATCCTGTCTAATGAGCATCTTGATATTTCACACCCGTAAGGTGGATAGATTACCTTGGCGGATGTCAGCTTATGAAAAATGTGAGCAAAAACAAAAGTGAGGCGTTTATATTTTTGTTCAGTATCACCTTCTGTGTAATTTAAGGAATCAGACATTTAATGTGATGGGACAGAAAAATCTGCAAAATCTTTCTACTGCTGCCACTGTCTGCTCATAGTTAGTAAGAACTATACTACTTACTTGCACAGGTGACATCATGGTTAATTTTTTAATAATCTGTACCCATGAACAATTCACCCTAGGCTACAGACAACAAAAAGTTAGTGGCAAAATTATGAACTTTAACAAGTTAACTAGGGACATTATTTGATGGAAAGTATAAAAGAGATAAGGGCAAGGCAGATGAACCTGGGGCTGATGTGACAGGTATTAAAAATAACCACTATCACCCAAATGGATTCAAGAACAGGAATTCAGAATAAAGCCTTGCTGATCAGGTGCTGATCTTACCAGGACCAATGCAGAATCCTGCAATGATGCCCACCACGCAGAGCACGCTGATATAGTGCATAAAGTGTACATGTGCCTGAAAAAAGCAGACAAAAATGAGCAGTTAGCATCTCGGGAAATTCAACCACTTGACCATGCAGTCGAATCTAAGGCCCAAATAAATATAACTGATAGCCAAAAGGCCTTTATCTAAATACAAAATTCTCATTTTTTCAACCATTTATGTTGCTGGTACTAAAAACACTGGTCAGTTCAACAAAAAAATATTATTTAAAATAGAATGACTAAATATAACTGCTGTAAAAATGCCAAACTTGAGACACATTTGTTACCTGCAAAACAAGGGAAAGGGTGATGCCTGCACAGCATATACCCATAAAGCTGAATCCACCAACCAATAGAGGTCTGCGACCTACTCGGTCAATTGTAAAGCACTGCAGAGAAAGCAGAACAGGAAAATAAGCAATGAGCTTCCTGCTAATATTACCAGTTTACAGCACAAACCAAAAGAAGAGGTAGTTGAAAGAGTTCTGTCTAGGAAAGATAAGAAACAGGAAGGGAAGGGTATGAGCTACAAACATCATGACTAGTCCATTCTTTTAAAATGGACAGAGCGATATAGCCTTTCTGAGTGTTTTAGTATATGGTATTTAATATACATTTAAAGAAAAACTCAAAAACAAGACTAAGACCAAAAGCAAGAGGAAAATGTAAAAGAAGACCAATTTTAGGCTACTGTATTGTGATAAGGGTACCGTGTTTACCCATTTTAGATTTAGAGATTTGTGGTCTTATAATTCAGTGACAGCATTGTGTAAAATACAGTGGGTTTGGAAAGTATTCAGACCACTTAAAAACCCAATTTCCAGAAAACCTGGGACATTTAAAAATGCAATAAAAAGTCTAATCTGTAATTTGTTAATTCACCAATGGTCCTTCTAGCCCAGTTTTAGAATTTTCTCCTAAGTAATGACAAAAGTAGAAGTGAGAGTTTTTCTTACTCCAATGAGTCCAGCAATGACCTCTATTGCACCTGTGCCCACTGTTGTGTACTGAACCTGTGAGACAGAGATTCCTGCATTCTCGAAGATGGAGTTTGTATAGAACCAAATCTGAAAAACAGGTAGGTACGTTAGACATGTATATATAAAGTGTCATTGTCCACCGACTTTTTGGTTTACAATTCAAAAGTACCTAAAAATTAAAGTATAAAGATCTTGAGCATAGTTTTAGGCTGTGCTGGACATCTAGGGAATTCCCAGGATTGGCTTTTCATCAACAATGTAAACTTGGGGATCAGTTAGAACATGCATGTGACATATGATTGTAATGTAGTAATTAAAATATTCAGTAAATACAACTATCAATAAGTCATGTCAGAGAGAACTTACAGCATCAATGCCAGACAGCTGCATGCCCATGTTGATGACCATGACTGATATGACCTGCCAGCGTACAGCCCTGTCTTTTAGCAGCTCGTACACTGAGACTGTCCTCACTGAAGAGAGTGAGCGCTGCTCCTTCTGCATCTCCTCCACCTCTTCCTGGACATTAACTTTTGCTCTATACTTCCTCAGAGCTACCAATAACACAAGCATACAGTTAACCAAAAGATGACATTTGGCAAACCCAAATGACTATTACCAGCCTTGTTATTCCACAGACATGTGATTAGATTCTAGATTTAGACAGTTCTGTGTAATGGACCTAAAATTAAATTAAACCTAAATTAACCTAACCTAAATTAAACAAAACCAAATTTATTTAGCTGATATAAACTAAAAAAAAGACACTATAATATACTATACAATATTACTAGAAAAACTTGGACACTTGTGTAATATTTGGTAGGTCCTCTACAGGGTATGGACTCTAGGGTTATTCTCTAAATATACTGTAGGCATACAGACACTATACATCTGAGATCTGTTTGATAATATAAGATCTGGTGGGATTGGCAAAACCCCAAACTCAGATGAGTGTTCCCTAGTTATATTTGGTAGGCATGTTTTGTACTGTTGGAAGAGGCCAAACCCATTAGAATGCATACAGGACATGAACGGCACACAATGTTCATCTGTCAGAGACATTTGTAGACATACTAGGGATTCCATGGAAAGCCAGTTGAACAAACCCCTTACCAATTTTTTTTTAAGTCTGTATCTGTTTTTCTAGTACTTCCTGGTGTATGTTATGCTATACTATACTACACTAACACATTTTCACACTAAAAGCTTACCATAACATAAACACCAGTAAGTATTGTACGCAGGGAAAAAGTGGGAAAGTGTCTTTGAGTGGTTTGAGTCTGCATTTCTATTTGGTATTAGTATTGCTTTAACGAATGGGATTATGGTCTTTTCAGAAAACTAATAGCACATTTTGTATAATAAATAATTAGTACAATTACAGTTGAGAGTGGCATGAATGTTGTGTTTCTCAATCAACAAGTAGCGAGGACTTTCAGGAAACCACGGCAATACCATCAGTTGAATAAAGGTTGGAACCACAACAAGAGAGAGAAAAATAGGCCAATGCTCTTCCTGAGGAGAAAAGACAATACATTTTAGTCTATAACAAAAAACAGATTATTTTATTAATAATCTGTATTTAAAGGGGATTCTGTATGTACAGGATTTCAACACATTTGCAAAAAATAAACGTGAGTATAAGAAAAATTACTAAACTGTATGCAAAACTCAGATTTATCTTTACTCATCTACACTTAGGAAAAGGACACCATTTTAGTGTTACAAGTTTTCTGTGGAGTACTTTCCAATAGGGGACTTTCTACTCAGATGAAGGTATAGCTAAAACCACAGCAGAAAGCTACGATCATGCTAGTTTTTCAGCAGTAGAGTATTTGCTTGCACACACACATATGTCGACACTAGCACACCACAATCCATACTTAAGACATACTCAAAACATACTTAAGAGCTTGTGTGTTTTATACTAGAATATAGTATTATTGAACATACCAGCATATCACTAACAAGCTAGCATACATGCACACTAGCATGCTATACCAGACTACTGCACAGATCCATAAAACCAAACCTGCACACCAGTATGTTTTCCTTTTCAGTTTAAGGTCCAACTAGAACCACTGCTAACCTACAAACACCAGTCAACCAATCATTAAGAAGCCTCCTTGTTAGGATATGTGTAAATTTGAGTAATCTTACTTCACCTTTCCCAGGATTTCATGAAGTCCCAAAATTTGGGCAATGAAAACCCCAATACAGATGAAGATGCTAGGTACAAGGCCCAGGAAACCTCTGAGGTTCTTTGGCGCGATTTCTCCAAGGAACATGGGCACTACGCTAAGAGAGATCCCTGTTTAAGGGGAAAAGAGAAAAGGAAATTACACTCAAGAATTATAGTGTAGTCTCCTAGACTCTTACTTTAGATTTCCATTAGGCAAAATAGTTTCAACATTATTGGTCTAATACTGAAATAAGTGTTTGAGCATGTGTATTTGATTTAAAAGGAAGATGTTTTTGAATGTAGTTATAGTATCCATATTAGCATACCTGAACATATGCATGCCCACATATTTAAATGCTTAAATGTCACACTAGAATCTTAATATAGTAGCATCAGAAAATACTGTATAGCCAGAATATACTGTACTCACTAGTACTATATATTCTTATAGATCTAAACAGCAGCATACCTGGCCACAAACATAGGCTGCGTCCGAAATCGCATACTTCCAGAATAAACAGTACGAGAAAACAGTATGCGAGCGTGACTTGTGTGTCCGAATGTTCAGTATGCATCAAGCAGTGCACGAAAAGTTCCCAGATGACGCATTGCATTGGGAGACATTTTGCAGTATGTGAACTGAGCACACTGTTCTATCCCATAATGCAATTCGAGCAGCGCAGACGTTCGGAACTGAAGAGAAGCAAAGTATTTTTATTTTAATAATTTCTTCTGAGGTAAAAAAAAATGCATTTTAAGGTTAAAAAAAGTACATTTGGGGATTTAAAAATTGGCTGTGATGTGATGTCATGCGTCACATGACATTGGAAAGATGGCGGATCTAGTGCGTCCAAGGCTGTGCATACTGCTCGCTCGCATACTGGAATTACGTACTGCTTTAACGATAGAACAGTACACACTGCTTCGAATTTAGTATGTACTGCTTGAGTACGCGATTTCGGACGCAGCCATAGTTAATGTGTATGCTAGGTTACCTATATCAGCTTAAATATAATGAATGTAAATGTGCATATATTCTAATATGCAAACATACAAGATATTTACATATTAGAATATTAGCACACTTACATTCTTCATATTTACATGTACACTATCGTGCATGATATGCACGATTGTGCATTAACCTGCTCTATATGGCCAAAAGTATGTGGACACCTGACCATAAACAAGAAGACCAAAATTGTTCCAACATTGTTGAGCTCAATAAAGACATGGTCTGCTGAAGTTGAAGTAGACATAGTCAAATGTCCTGCACAAAGCCCTGACCTCTAGGTTTAAGTGGAATGCTGACTGTACCCTAAGCCTTCTAGTCCCCAGAAGCATTATCATATAATCAGCAAAGTGGGTCTTCATCTGAAACGAGACATTCAACAGGAACATATGAGTGTTATGGTCAGGGATCCACAAACCTTTGGCTATATAGTATACTAGCATGACTGTAAACGTGCACACAATCAGCACTACTAAGGCTTACAAATGTCTATCCACTTACTATGCTAGCGTACTTGCTGCAAATGTTCATGCTTGAATATTGCACACAAGCATATTTTACATACTATCATCCTAGTATACTATTATACTTGTACATTAGGATATCTAAACACTAGGACACTTACATAGTAACACACTTACACACTACCATACAAGAATAGAATTTACACATTGAATGTTCAGTACTACTTTTTGGTTTGCAGCTCCTCATTTCTGTAAAAGAATACATCCAAAGTGTTGCAGATATGGAAGTTCTTTGTACTTGCATACTTGGCCACTAGCACACTACATCGGTATACCTGAATGTATTCCTGTGATGAAGCGACCAATGATTATCATCTCAGGAACACCAATATGCCTGCTAAGGCCCATGAGTCCACCAGCTACAAACACCAGAACTGTGCTCTTCACCAGTGTACCTCTTCTGTACAAAATACATAAATATTACAACATTAATGGAACTTTTTCTGGAACTCTTTTGGATGTAAGATCATTTTAGATATCATACACACATACAGGAGTTGAATCTATAAATCGTTCCAGTTTGGTGCAATATGACATAATGCATACTAGTTTGGTGCATATGGCATAATAATGGCAGTACCTTCCAAATTTTGTGACAAGCATTCCCACTGTGAAGGAGCCTACCAGTCCACCAATGGCAAAAATGGACACAGTAATGGAGTACAGCACTGTGATGGTGTCATTGTCCAGACCTCTCCCATTACGCCTTACTGCCGTGTGGTTATAGAAGTCCTTTATGTACTGGGAGGATGTGCAAACAGAACACAGGAATATAAGCCATTCATTATACATTATACATTATACAGTGTGTCCTTACTTTACATTCATTATGTATAGTCCAATGATTCATAAAATAATTATAATAATTAATAATTAGCATATACACACTCACCAGATTCTACCTGTTCCTAATCAACTAATCATCCTAATCATGTGTGCTATTACCTGATTTATCAAGCCTTGCTTTTGTGTTTCATATTCTGGTTATGATCTCGCCTCAAAATACCATGAAGATGAAAGAGGCAACTAATGAACAACTGCCCAAATATTACCAAATATTCCTTGCTGTTCGGGGTTCAGAGGGAGCTGACCTATTCTGCAGGTCACCTCTGGGTGTCCCAAAAAGCCCAGGGGCAATCATATCTGACGGGGAACACCTGGGCCAGGGCCCCCGGTCACACCTCAAATTTCTGTACTCTCTTGCACGAGGTAAGAAGTCAGGGACACTGGTAACAGTGGACCGAATAGAGGGTCATTGGTAGCCCCAGGGGGTGAGGTAACGGTAAAATTTTAGGGAAAGATAAGGCATTTAGTGTGACTCCTTTTTATTTAGGTAACTTTCTCCACGTTGGAGAAATCAGCCACTTTGTATAGTGACACCATTCTGCTGACACTCTGTCTCTCCGTACCAGAGAGAGAGAGAGAGATGCACACAGCTGGCTCCACTACTTGAGTTGGGGCGAAGATTTCTTGTGCTTCCCTGCTCACTCTACAGTTACACACACAAGTGAAACAATGGGGACAGGGGGAAATAAAGAGAAAATAAATAAATAAAGGAAGGAAGAAAGAAATTATCCCTGCTTGCTCCACCATTTGGCAAACGAAACTTCCAGGTGCTTGAGTGGTGTGCTCCGCCCCTTTCATTTCAGAGGTGGAGTCACTATGCGTGTTGCGGTTGGCTCAAAGTGCACACACACACACACGCACACACACACAAGCTTTAATAATAAACTAAAGGAAGAGAGGAATTAAGAAATAAAAAGAAGACAGGTGAAGAACAAAGGCAAAGAATAAACATAAAAGAAAAAATATGAATAAAAGTTGCCGGTAGTAAAATCCTGGAACCTGAAGTCGTTTGAATTTAAATTGCCGCGACCACGCATGACTGTCACCTTTCAGTTTGTTTTTCACTCCCCGCTTTAAAGAAATAATAGCACTTTTGTTTGAGAACGCCTAAGAGTGGTCTTTTTTGTCCTTCTGCCCTTATCTTTGGCTTATTTCTCTGTGTAAGCACGCTTGTAAGCCATTGAGACGAGCCGGGTTCGAATCCAGCTTGTATCGCTTATTATAAATTATTGTTTTTTTTATTATAATAATTTATAATAATAATAATTATTATTATTATATAAAATAATAATAATAATCTATCTTTTAGCATTTGTGTGCCCAAGCATCCCTTTTACTCTTACAGTTGGTCTTTCCGTGCTGGGTCCTTCTCCAGTCCGAGTTTACTCCAGTAGCAAATTTTAACACTTTACCCCTTTTTTTGTTTTCTTATTTTTGGATTATTTTCTCAGTGTAATTCACTTGCACATGACCAATATTAATATTAATTGGTATTAAACTGTATGCATATCTATGTAAACACTTTCCCTGCAAACCATAGGAAAACCAAACAGACCTTCTCAAAATGTTCTAGGAACATTGTTAGCTGGACTTCATGTCTTATTTTTACATGTGATTTTCTAACCAGGCAGTGCATGAGTTTTTATTTTATTGTCATTTGTTTTTGAAGAACATTTAGGACACGTCTCATAGAACTCTGCTTTGGGCCTTGGGCAAGACACGCATGAATGATTCAGTTCAGACTCCAGAGATTGCAATTATTACTCATCTGTTCAAAGGTCATCATGGGGATTAAAGTTATTAAGAGGCTTCAAAGTAGTACAGCAAAAAAGTGAGTTTAAATCCTGTTGGCAAAACAGAGGAAATGCAAAGGAAACATGTGCTACCATTCCCCCTCCCAGACATGTGATATAGGGGAGGGGTATAGCAGACATGTGATATAGGGGAGGCCAAGCTAATGGGCGAGAACTGGCAAGCTGGGAGAAAGAAGAGCTGAATTTCCAAAGAAAAAAGAGGATGTTATTAAGATCCATCAAAAACTATTATATAATATATAACAGTTTAAGGTCATTAGCTGCCTCTTTCATTCTTATGTACAAAATATAAATCTTCCTGTAAAAAAACATATGAACTTAACATTAAAAATATCTTAAACACACAGTTAAAACAACTCTCTCTCTCTCTCTCTCTCTCTCTCTCTCTCTCTCTCTCTCTCTGTGTGTGTGTGTGTGTGTGTTTCTCTCCCTCTGCTCTTGATAACACCAACATTTAGTAGTCCTCTCATTCAGTGATATTTTAAGAACTGTAATTTAATTTGTTCAACAGTCTCCTCTTTCTTACTACTGGACTTGTCATGTAGCACTACAGAACATGCTATGAGTCTGTCTTCTCAACAGAAGGATTTTTAGAGGAATTGGTGAACCTTTTCATATCCAAATTCAAAAGAATTTGCACCACAACTTTACTTAAATGAGAAATAATTCATGGATATGCCTAGGGTGAAGAGTGGGCTTAGTGGATTAGAGCCTTTTGTGTTAAATCATTCCCACATAAATTAGTCCTACTCGAACAGGCCTTGAAACATTCTTATTATAATGAAATGGGGAAATGAACAAACCACTATCCTTCTACAGTAAATGTGCAGTAATCTACCAATATCAGGATTTTATTACGTTTCTTACCTGAGCAGGGGAATTGACTACAGCAAGGTTATAGCCATAGAGCATGGAACTGCCAAAAGATGAGAGCAACGCTGCTGCTAGCAGGGTCGAGGTTAATTGCTGTAAAAAACAAGAACGAGGCAGAATCATGTACCTTGAACAAAGTTACTTATCAGTTTGATTGATCATGCCATGCTGATTTCTTCGAGCAGTCTTTGCTCTATTAAAAGTTCAATACCAATACTCCTAATACACTAAGGCTATGAAGGGACACTAAATGATATGGAAGCCTATTAGCTACAGGAATGGTCATGGATCAGATACTAGCCACAGAGTTTGTCACATGGTTTGCATAATGCATGCTGCCAGTGATGGATTACATTCTGACAATAATCCATCTAGCTGTGCACATGACTGCATTAGCAAAGCGTGAGACACAGCCAAGACTACTGAAAGTTTGCAGCTAGATGTCTTGGAACAGAGTCAGTCTTTGATTCAATCATAAATGTCTCTTAAAGCCTGCCAGAATCAGGAGCACTGCCGTTTATTTTGTAAGGAACCCCAACAATTAGTTGTGGTTGCAAAAGAAAAAAAGTAACATCCAAGTGGGAATGACTGGGAGGTGTACCAGAGAAATTTCAACACAAGTGTGAAAAAGGCACACAGTTAGAGAGCCAAAAGAAATTCCATTCAAATCTAGTTAGAGTTGGTTCAGTCATTGGTTTTATCAAAAGAATGTGTCCTGTTTTACTCATTACATTGGAAGTTTTTATGAATTGTCTGGTTAAACTTACCGTATATTTTTTACCAATACCACATACATTTCTGTTGAAGTTCTAAACGCACATAAAAGGAATCAGTATAAATATTCCATGATGCATTTGATTAAAAAAACACCCTTCCAATTTACTGTACATACAGAATATAATCAATAACAGATAAACAGATAGATCAACAAAGCAAATTCATTCAATAAATTCAACTCAATCAATACATTCAATAATGTGAAATTATGGGACTTACCCCTCTATTTTTTTCATCATGCTCTTTTAAAACCTCCTCCGCCATTTAACGCATGTGCAAATTTCTAAACAGAGAAAAAGTTAATTGTTGCTTATTGCAATCGTTTCTACAGCATTCAGGCTCACGGAGGGAGACTAGCAGCCTGTGTACGGCACCTCCTCCTTCCCCTCCTTCACCTCTCATGACTGGCTCATGCATCTCCTCAAGGCTGATAAGCTTGCCACATATGAACACGAGGGCTGCACTTACACAGTGCAGTGACTAAATTCCTGAGATTTTACACTGTTGTTATGTTTATAGAAAAATCACACTTGACTGCAAAAACAAAATCTGCAACCAATAAAATATATACAGGTAAAAAAATGTCTTTTACTACTACTATTTTCAACCATAGGCTATAAAGATGGCCTCCTGCAGTGTATTTCTTTCTATATATGTCTTTTATAGTTTTCCCTTAGACTTCTGCCAATAATTATCAAATGATAGATTAACACAGTGGTGTAAACTTTTGTTTACCATCCTAAAGTTGTAAATTTGTTTAATTTTTGATTTGGGACAGTTTTTAAATTGTGAACCCCAATTAACTGGACTTGGGACCAGCACTATGGGTTTACTGCAACCCTCAGTGCTTTGGTTGAGCAGAGGGTTAAGGACCTTGTTCAGGGGGCCCAACAATGGCAGCTTGAGGTTGGGGCTCAAAATCCTGACCTTCCAAGCAGCAACCTGTAGTCTTAACCTGCTGAGCCAGCTTAAGAAAACCTAAAAAAAATCAGCTAAGAAATTGCTAAATTCTCAGTCCTGAACACTTTCCTGTAAAGAAAAATGTAAAGGTAAAGCATTACTACATACACAGGAAATAAAACATTTCAGTCTGTTTTGCAGCCTGCTGACATGAACTCAAAAGAACGCAGAGTCTTAGCACAAGAACCTCACATGTTCTTCTCTTTTTCTTCAATCTCAGTCTTGTGACTGAAAAATAATTTGGGTAGGGTTTCATTTTTATCTGTATTGTGACTGTTATTCTAATGTGACCTATTGATAGGTTCAGCTGTTTCTGTAGTTACTCTGTAGTCCAGCTTACCTAAAAGCACCAAAGGCAACAATCACAATCAGAGAGTTGCTCAGAGAGTTCCTAAAACAATTCACACATGCCTTTCACATGACGGTCACACTTCAAATCCCCCTCGGGCCATATGACTCTTAGTAAGATCTATATAGTCACAGCATCTTGGAGAAGAGCCAGTAAGTTTCACACTGGATACTATTTATAGCTCTTTAGGGTCCTGGTATATGTTGCCAGCTTTACATTGCACCAGTCACATTTTCTGGCATTTACTTTAAAGAATCACACAAGCTGGATAATCTATTCTTTAATTTGAGTATAATCACAAAGATTTTTGCATTTCCATTCAGCTAAGCATGTCTCAGCATTACCACCTGACCATTTTAGGATCCTGAGTTTGGGTTTCTGCTTCTGTGACTTTGCATGTGCAAGTCAGTGTGGGTGCTGCTGGTTGCTCTGATACCTTCTACCTCCAAAAAATGTGCTGGTGGGTCAAATTCTTACTTTAACTTGCCTTTTGGCTTGAATATGTGTGCATGTGAGTGATTTGTGCCGTGTTCAGATTTCAATTAATTCATTTTTTTACATAAGAAACTGTCAATGTCAACCTTGTTTTTAACGTTTGTATAATGTGATGTTCAGAAAGTTTGTGTTTGACATTACATTTAGGTAGATTTGTTGGGCAGCCCTGGATTTGCCGTTAAGGAACAAGCTTTGTGACAGGAAGGTCCCTGGTTTGATTCCACACACAGACAAGCTAGACTGAGGTGACCTTAAGTAAGGCACCTAACCCCCAACTGCTCCCTGGGTGTTGTGGATAGGGGCTGCCCCCTGCTCCGGGAAAGTGTGTTCACTGCCCCCAGGTGTGTGTTTCACAGCATAGATTGCTTTAAAACAGAGATCAGATCAGACTTTTCTGACTGATGTGGTTTTTCACCAGATTAAAAGTCCACACTTTTTTTGTTGTAAAAAAGTTTTTTGTTGTTACAAAATCAAATTAATAGCCCTCTTTTTCACTGATATTTTAGAAAGCATCTGGAATGAGTTTATATAAAAAAGGACATGTCTTTTAACAGAGTACACATCACATTTACAGTGTATTAAATTCATTTACTGTGTATATCAGTAATGGACCCTAAACTCAGCTTCAAATGTGTCTATATATAGTTATACATGACTATAGACTAATGTACATTACTTGTATGATTTACTCTAATTAAGGTACAATAAATCTGTCATTAAGTTTAAGTTTTTAATGATACAAAAGTAACTGATTAATATTAACTGTTAGATCAAAAATCAAGGTTTGATCTTGGGTTCAGAACTCGGTCTCAGTAGCAGAGTCCCCTCTCCACACTCAGGAGTGCAGCATTTACATTTATGTTATCCAGAGTGACATATAAGGTTACTTGTATTACAGGTCGGCCAACATAGTGTAGGAGTCTTACCCAAGGACCCTTATTGGTGTAGTACAGACTGGCTGCCCAGACCGGGAATCAAACCCAGGTCTCTTACATGGGAGCCAATGAGGTTACCACTGTACCACACCAACCTGCAGCAAGATGCAATTGAAAAGTTTATACTGATCACGGAGGGGGCTTAAAAGAAAACAATATCATGTAAGATAACATGCTACATTATTGTCTAATACTAGATGGTATCAGTGTTGGGGACGTTATTTAAAATAGTAATCCATTACTGAATACTAAAATTGTAATGGGATACTTTCCTGATAGTGTAACAAAAAGATGAGACTGATGAGACAACAGTCCTTTCAGTGGTTTATTTTGGTTTATTTTTGTAGAAGTAGTAGCAACAACAAACAAATAAAATAAACTTCACTTTTCTTTAATGTGATGTTTTCTTAAAACAAATCAATCTGTTATTAAGCATTAGAAAAATATAGTCCAATAAAGCTTCTTCAGTGGTCTCTGAAAAGATTGCAACATTGCAGGCATGTGGACAGACAAGTATAAGAACGGAAAAAAATTATAATTATATCATTAAGGCAAAAGGTGTCTCATCAAAGTTTATATTTACAGACATAAACAAAAAAAGTAAATAATTTAGAAATATGTATATTAGTTTACAATAATAAATTATTATGAACTAATATTTTTCCTAATTATTACAGTTTCAAAACTGATATTTATACAAGTAAAATTGCTATAAAGGACATGATTAGAAAATACTTCCAGCATTAAAAAGGATTTAAAAATAAAATAAAACTCTGTGTCAAATGTTAAAATAAAACCTTTTTGTCAAGTCATCTTTGTAACACTTTTTTCTTATTTGAGCTGCTAAATCATATAAATAATAGTAATACACTTAAGCAAATAAAAACAAAGGCACAAACAAATCTTCTGAAAGTTGTCTGCCTATTTTTGGCAGATACAAATCCTCAAATATTGGCAGGAGTGGTGACTTTCAGATTCAGATCATCCACCTATAAAAAAAAAAACATCTGTTAAGATTCCTGTTTGTTATGATATTAAAGAAGATTTATATTTATAGTATGTCAGTAGTATGTTGTATAGATCAGTTTCCCAAAATGTACTATTTAAAGGTAGTATGTTGCTAAACACATTGTTCTTGGTTAATCTTGACAATCTTACTAGGTTTTTATTATTAAGTCCAAATTACTTTGGTGTTGATTCTGTTTTATTCTTTATATCATGTCTGTAAGATGTATTTATCATAAAGAACTGTTACCATAGAAACAGTAAAGTACACTAACGAAACAATTTTAGTGTCCATGACATCACCATAATTTGAAAAAAAGTACTTCCTGGTAGCCATGATGATGGTAAAAATGACCTACTTCAATAATCTTGAAGGTGTTCATGAAGACGTCTCCCCTAATGTCAAGTGTAGTCACTTTGTTCACTGGTATACAGTGATCGAATGTGCAGTAACGCAGACCATTCACCAACACCTAAACAAATAAAATACAACTTTATTTAATCAATTTGGTTAAAGCTTTGACACACTCATTTAATGAATTAACTTTATCACACCTCATAGCCTTCTGGTTTAATAACCATGATGATATCAAAAGCTCCTCCTCTGA
>JAOVVF010000027.1:11093637-11104950 GCA_028565595.1 Duopalatinus emarginatus
AGGTACAGAGCTGACAAGCTGCTCCTGCAGATTTTTCCCCTGATTCTCATTATTATGCTGCTCAGTTTAAAATATGGAGCGCCATCTCTCTCTCTCTCTCTCTCTCTCTCTCTCTCTCTTCCTGATGTATGGCACAAAGTCGGGTTATTATTTTCCCCCGTTCGTCTCCATTTCACACATACATTTGCATACACTTATGCGCAAACTACAGCACACACATGCAGTTCCTAAACAAAATAAAAACCCCCCAAATGTGTCATCAGCTGATCTAGGGTCAAGATCACTACAAACAGAGTAGGAATGTGTCACCGGAGTCAAACCCTCCACTCGATCGTAGCAGGCTGCCTAAACAGACTGTCACTGGTGAGACATTTCAGTTATTTTTTTCCCCCGTTGTTGACGCACATGTTTTCCCACATCACCCCCCGAGTGCTCTCACAGTACAGCCAGAGGTTTGACCTCTCTCCTTCCATCCATGAAAACATTTGGCTGACTGTTCCGCACGTTTTCAGGGCCTTTCTCCTGAGATTCACTTCTCGAATTCACTTTAAACGCCACCAGTTCCCCTCTATTCATTCCAGCAGACGCTTATTGGTTTAGAGATCCATCAAGTGCAGATAAATAGACCTTTAAATGCCCATGTGTCAGTAGTAACGGCATTAGCTTTTGCCAACTGCACCTATTCGACTCGGCTTAATTGCACTATTACCTCCTGCAAATCTTTCAATTAGATAATTAAAAGGTCTCTGTTGCTAATTAGGAAGCGGTTTGCTCTTAGGAAGTGCAGTTAGTGAGTAATTAGTAAGTGAATACAACACAATCGATTCATAAGCTTGAACCAGACTTATTTATGAGTGTCTTCACGCTCAAGTTTAGCTTTCAAGTGGATTATAAAGATATTCCAGTGCACCTCACATCTTTATCATTCCCTCCTTTCTTGTGTTCAGGTGTACCCAGTCTCTGTCAATCACTCTGTTTA
This sequence comes from Duopalatinus emarginatus, assembly GCA_028565595.1. Lineage (NCBI taxonomy): Eukaryota > Metazoa > Chordata > Actinopteri > Siluriformes > Pimelodidae > Duopalatinus > Duopalatinus emarginatus. Next base: position 11,094,617 of record JAOVVF010000027.1, read on the forward strand.
GGGCAGAATCCCACAACACAGCCTCCACATCTGACGGCTTGATTAAAGTCTTTTCGACTTGGCAACGTCGCAACGACACGCCACGCAAGCCGCAAAGCAGAAAGTCAAGCCTTTGTTCTCGTAGCACTGTTTACTGTGTTGTCATCCTGATGGCCCTTTGTATTTTGTGGCCACAAGACAAATAATCATCAAGGTGTTTACAGGCGAGCCGTGTGTAGATCCAAACACGACCTTGTTCCTGGATTGTCATCCGAGGCTGTCAGTCACTTCACAACAAGGAAACCAAACGAAGAAAGAAAAAAAAAAGAAGAGATCCAGACAGACAAATAAGATGTCCTGGTTCAAGGTTCTTTACAAAATCAATATATATATATATTTTTTTACAAGAACAAAAAAAAATAACAAGTGATAACAATGTTTATTTGAACAAATTAATAGACAATAAATCAATAAAAATACAATAATAATAATAATAATAATCTAAACGATAACAATAATAATTTAAAATAAATAGACAAATCTTCACAAATCAATCATTTAGAAGCTGGAAAAAATAACCTAATAAAATAAATAAGTTATTAAAAAATACATAAAAACAAGATTGTTATTATTATTGTTATTATTATTATTATTATTGCTGTTGTTGTTGTTGTTGTTGTTGTTCTTGTTGTTATTAATAATAATGTTAACGATAATAATATTTTTGAGACTATAAAAGTATGGACTAAACTACATCTAAGAATAAGAACTGAACGGCATACATAAACATTGATATATTGGATAAAGACAATAAATACTAATTATTAAAATATGAATTTTAATAACAAGGTAGACAACAGAATGTTAAAAAATAATAAAGAGTTGATTTAGCCGTGAATTTAGCCTAAATGGCATTATGAAATGGCATTAAACAAACAGTACTTTTGTTTGAGTTATTTTAATAGTTATTTAATATATAAACCTAATTTAATGATCCCATGTGCTACATTATGCACATTATGTTGCCGTGTACAATCCCGTTCATTCACTGGAGCCTTTTTATTTCAACCCAAAGAAACACAAACTATCCACAAACACCATGTCGAAATGTAGATTTGTCTAATAGGCCGAGCGCTTAAACAAATGTTAAATGTCGCTTTTCTTCGCTGAGCTGGCCGCTCCAAAGCACAAGGACACAAAAGCAGCACTTAGGCAGCACTCCAGAGGGATTAGCCTGCTGCCTGTGCGTCCGGAGATTTGTCCATTTAACCGGCCTGTAGAGTCATTAACAGTACAAGAAAATCCGTCATCAGTCTGCACTCCGCTGAATGTCATTACATTTCTGCAACCTTTTAAATACGCCATATTTTAAATGTCAGCAGAATAATTAGTGTACACCATGAGAACACTCGAAGCTGCTGTGATTATGTCCATGCATTCATTTGTGGCCACTCAGTGAATGAGAATTTCAGGAAAGCTAAACACTAGAAAGGGCCCGCTAATGCTGGCCTATAAACTAGAAAGCGAATGGAAACCGCAGACAAACGTTGGCTTTTACACACACACACACACACACACACACACACACACACACACACACACTGTCCTTTGGCATTAGCTGGGCATAGCTTCAAACCCTGGAGTGAACGTCATGCTCTTTACCTAGAGCTAGCATTATGCATGGACGCTGCTGATGCGGTTTGGTTCCTGCAGCAATGCGCTGCTCTAACAACAAGCCAGAAACGTCTCCGAATTGCCTTGTAGAGTCACGCTTGGCTAAAGCGCAGATTATATATCAGGGTGGACAAATCATAAATTCATTAGCTGGCCCACCGGGCAAGTGGAAGCTCCAGTGTACTGCTCTGCCCTGTTTGCTGGTTAAATTAGTGTTTTTCCCATCGTTCCTTTTCCTGCTTGTTGAACCTACGTGTCTTCCAGGAAATTGCAAAGAAAAAACGTACATTAACCCAGACATGTCTACGTATCCCGTACGTCTGGGCTACGTAAATTTATCCCTCAATTTCAATCCAACACCCTGCATTTACATTCATGCACATTCATTTGACGTTCACGTTTATCCAACGTGACTTGCAAGTGAGGCAGAAGATAACGCGGGGCAACTTGATGTCACAGGAACTGACAGAAAAAAACAAATTCGCCCCGTTCGACCAGAAGCAGGGATCGGTCGGATAACAACTAGAGTCTCAACTTTGGCAGTCAAGGATGATCCAGTTAAAGAGGAAACTTTACAGTCTCGGAGGGATGTGTGTGATGATGCACCGGCACGTCTAACTAATCTCATCAAGGGATTGATAATTACACGATGAGTTGTATCTGGACAGCGAAGGTATTTAAGACCGCAGATCGTTAGCGACCTCTTTTCGCTCCGACCGCTGCTCTTAAATAACCTTTACTTTGCAGAGTGAAAAGGAACGCTCTATTTGCGCCTGAAATGATGCGGAAAACTAACCGGCGCTGGGGTATAATACCGGTACGGCGCTTTCGGGATCATTCGGGCGGATTAGCAGGGCCTCGTGTGAAAGCTTGGCACGAGCCGAAGGGTGCTTTTAGAAAGGTGATCACTGCACTCGCGTGTTTTTCAGGGCCAGTGGTTTTAATCCTCCAGGGCCACAGACTTGGCTCGGGTGCGTGTGATTAATAGCCAGGCCCTGTGGTTTTCCCCAACGAATGTGGAATGCATCATATAAGGGTGATATATTCAAGTCGAGAGAGCTGTTGGGTTAGTCGAGCGCCGCGCCGCTCACAGTCTGACAGATTAGAATGTACTCCTGAATACAAGGGTCTATCAAGGCAGTGCGAGAGGTTTATGAATAGTGTAAAATCTGGAGATTAAGTGTCTGCAGCTTGGCTGTAAACAAGGTCAATTTGAGAAGACCGATCACACACAAGGAACAAGCAGGAAACTGAGTGTGTCTCATGGTGGCTCAATGGTTATGGATTTGTAATGCTTGCCAGAGCAGACAAACGATAAGTTCATTAGCTAATCCAGCCTAATGCGAAAGCCTCAGTGTGCTGCCCAGAAATCTAACCGACTAGGATGAAAATTGGAAGCCTTATGTAATAACATATAGCCGAAAAGTTTGCAGGTTAAGTGCATTTATACAGACTGAAGGAAATGAACAAGTATCACCGTGGTCAAAAAGTCAGCAAGTCGTTGGCGAAGATTTCAGCTGTGAGCCGCAGTATCCTGTACTCACATCGCTCGTAAAAAACATTATTTGAGTCTGGATAGTGTCAGTATTTTTTTTTTTTCTCAATGTTTAACTATGAGGTGAGAAAGTGCCTCACACACCAAGTGAAAACTGTAGTGCTTTAAGTCAAAAAGGAGCTGATTTCTAGAAACTTCCTGTCCACCAAACACCCACGAATTACAATCCAAAATCGGCATTTTCCAGATTCCAGGTTTTTCCACGCAGGAATTCCACACTGATCTTTTTTATGTTGATTTGTAAGGCTCTATTATGTTCTCACGTGTATTTATCATCCAGGTAGAAACACACCATCAATTACACTCGACTCCAAATGAGCAGAAAAAACACTGAATACTTATCTGCCTTTTACAACCAGTGATGGATGTAATGATTTAAGCTCTTTAAATAGCTACCAGAGAACTGCCTGTGTTTATTAGGGGAGTGTACATGGGAACAATAGGCAGGGTGCAGGATCTTCCAACCAGCGTGCTGAGGGGGTTCAGGGTGATTAGCATGCTCTCGCCTCGGGCCGTTTTCAGCAGGTTCCTAGCCACAATGTGCTCTATAAAAACAGGCTAGTCCTGCTCGCTCTCAGTACCCCTTCGCCTCACCGCAATTATTCATAGTTTCCGACAACCTGCTCTTTTAAACGTCTACCCTCGGAGATAAACGGCTTTTCCTCCCTTCTCGTTCGGAAAAAAAAAAGTTTGGCCCCAAGTAGTCCTCTGAGCAGCCACACACAATTAAGCATATCTACACGTGCATATAGACATGCATAGGCAAGCGATCACAGATGAGACTCAAAGCACCACTGTTGTGCTTAATAAGAAGCTGAATTTATATTTCACCTTCTACTCATTGAAGTACCGCTCAGTGTGCAGGAGAAGCAAAAGAAAATAGAGAAAATAATAACGTAATAAATGAATGCATGCATCGCTTCACGATATTCGGCTGCACGGATCAGTACTCATGGTACTCTATGGGAGTAGATGGACTGACTGAGCGTCCCAATGTCTTGTCAGCGGACACACACTCACACCTACTGTTAATTTAGAGTGACTGATCAACTTAACAGGCATGTTTTTAGACTGTGGGAGGAAACCGGAGAACCAGGAGGAAACCAAGTTAAGCACAAGGACACAGAATGGACCGGGACTGGGAATCGAACCCGGATCATCATGCTGTGAGGCGGCAGCGCTCACCACTACACCACCATGCCTCCCACAATAATTATAATAATAATAATAATTATTATTATTATAATTTTTTTAAATTATTATTATTATTATAGTAACAATAATAATAATAATAATAATTCTTCAATCATTTAAAATGTACAAACATCAATTGAAATAATGATGCATTATTCATAAATAAATAAATATACAAATAAACAAGTGGCTAATGGTTAATATTTAAAAAAATATATATAAACATTTACAGGTAAAACAGGCAATGTTTAACATTAAAAATTATAATTATGCAAGACTCTTTTAAATGATAATATATACGATTTTAAAGTAAGTGACTAATGGTTAACGTTTTATGTAATAAATATGTTTTAAGGTTAGATGGCCAATGGTTAATATTTAAAATAATAAAAAATAACTACAGTTAATAATATTTTTCCACACCTTACAAACGAATTGATTGTTAAAGCATGAACACGAAACACCAGCCAGTATAAACCATATTGCTTAATTAACTAAAGGAACTTGCGATCACAATTGGTGACATAATTAAAACATGATTAATTGTGCATCCATGCTGTGTACAGTCTCCCTTCAAGCACAGCGTCATGGCAAAGTGACCAGCGTGTCTCATTAATACAGCATGAAATTGGAAATGCGAATTCCCCCGAGGTGCACAGGCCCGTGCTCGCTCATGCAGGAGGAGATGTGTTTCTCTCGGGGTGGGTGACTGGCTAGAGGACACCGGAGACGAGACCAACAGAGGAAAGAGAGCAAGGGAGAAAAGCAGGATGTCAAGGCGTATTACTGGGACAAGAATAAAGAGTACATTTGCATTGCTAAATGTAAATGTCAAATGTTGCTCAGGGCTCAAGTGCAGGATTTTGTTTCTTTGGTGTCGACTCGGAGAGCAGAACGGGCAACAGAAAAAGCAAAAATCGGGACTAAACAGTTTATAGACACACAACAGCACCACAATGTTTTTGCCAGTTTAATAGGCGGCTTTTTCTATAAAAACTGCTGGTGGTAGACTAATCTCACTCTCTCCTGTCTGTTCTCAGTGCCTGGAGCCATGCAAAGAATCTTGGGAACAGAGGGACGGAGACTGTCGAGAGCCATGCGAGGTACTGGATCCAGAATTCCTCCCATTACTGTCTGTCTACACCATTTCTGATTCAGAACGGCTGACACTGGTACTCTGGTTATCTAAATATTCCTGATTGTCTGTCGTCATTCCGATAGACTTGGCTCTCATGTAAGCAGACAGTAACAACACCCTAAATTATCTTCCTTTTATTAAACTCCAACTTATTTTCTCTGTCATACAGAGTTGGGTTGACATTGTGCATCCTGTAATTGTTCTAAATGTGTGTGTGTGTGTGTGTGTGTGTGTGTGTGAGAGAGAGAGAGTCTTTCTTGTATAATATGAAATGTTTTTTGGCTAAGCAGTGTTTTTTTCCTTCCTGTTACATGATTCATAAAATCACAAGAACAATGGGATTTTCAAACATCTTGAAATTTGCCTCTGTGCCAAAAACTTCATCATCCAGTTTGACTGCTTTATATATTAATAACACATGCAGTACCAGTTCGACTCTGGTCATAGATTTACTGCCAAAAAGATAAAATGATATTAGTCCCATACACATTGTGACTGCTTAATAATTCAATGCTCGGGCTACTTATAAATGCATGGCAAGTCAAAACTACAAATAGCCAGTAACAAATGTCAGAAATGGTTTTTTTTTTTTTCCTTTCTTTCTTTTTTCCTGGTGATGTCAGATTTAGTAATAATCCATTCCCAGCTATGAAGCTTTGCCCATTACACCAATTCTCATAAATCATAAATAAAAATTTTTTTTTTTACTGGCCACTATTTTGCCTAAATATCTAAATAGAGATGTTCCTGGATGTTTCTCCTGGATAAAAGGTCACCGGTGCTGCATGTTAAGAGCAAACGTTTGCGATCGTGCTGATGCAGTTTCCTGTGTCCTCTTTGTCCCAGCGTGTGTTTGCGAAGCGCCATGGCGAGTGTGTGACAAGCTGTGAGTTCCTGCGTTCTGTAATGGTGCTGAAACAGGGCGAATGTCCGGCGCCAGAACGCGCCAGCGGATTCGCGGCCGCCTGCGTGGAGAGCTGTGAGGAGGACAACGAGTGCCCGGGTCACAAGAAGTGCTGCAACAATGGCTGCGGACACACGTGCCAACCGCCCAGAAATCTCTACAAAGGTATAACACGATGAAGCCAATCCAGTAATGTCATTTTTCCACATAAGCTGACCTGCCAAAAGTCATGGGAGGGTAGTGTTACACTTTGGGCAGGTCGTGTGTATTCCTCAAATGCATATTTGTGATGACCAGACACCTTCCCTCACTTCTGATTTTGCCAACCTATGGTTTGGCATTTGTGAAAATACAGCACAAGCAAATGCACTGAGACAATCTATCAGCTTTTCATCCTTTATCAGGAAACATGACCCGATCCAACCACATGACCATTTCCATAGGATCAGCTCATACAGTATGGTGGAGGCTCCATATTTTTTTAACTGTTAAAAAAAATAACACAATATAGTTACTGTGGGAAGATCTTTATTTAATATATTTTTGGAAGGAGTCTCCAGTGTCAGTGCTTTGCAGCCATCAAAGGTAATTCTAAACAGAACTGCAGGCAGCCGTAGGCTTTTGGTTCAGGAACCATCCCTTTAAATGCAAATTTCAAATTCCAAAATTGTGTGTACAAGCACAGTGGTCAATGAGTCTTTACTTTCACTTCCAAATAAAAATCAAGACTGCTTATAGTCATGAACATACAAGAAACTAATTTGTTTAGCAGAAGAAACAACAACGGAAAGTCAATATAAAAAATGGTACAAGAGCAATAAAGCACTTCATGTCATGCTGTTATTGGACAATAATAAACGTTGGCATGGTAACTCCTCCCTTTTCCATGCACACATTCACAACACTTTGTTGTTGATTGTTTTTCTATAAGGTCAGATCCTATCAATGTTTTATACTTGACTCATTACATTGTCCGGGTCTTTTAACCCGGCAGAGATCCTTGTGATCGTCATTATTAAGTATATAATAATCAATACTGATATTCGTATTCTTTGCCAACCAGGTGCCCCGCTGAAGCCCAGGAAGGAGCTAGTGTATGAGGAGATGCCGTCTGGCGTGTTAGAGGTGCGCTGGTCCTCCAAATTTAATGTGTCGGCTGAGCCGGTGCTGAATGTGTTGCAGAGGCGCTGGAACTATGGCATTCACCCCAGCGAAGACGGCGCGACCGAGTGGGAAGTGGTAGCACAGGTGCGTATGTGTGTGCGCGTGCAGGAGTGTGTGTGTGCGTGCATGTTTATGTTCATGTGAGCCAAGGACAGATAGGAACATGCTCACGGTGCTTAGAGTTGAGGGTGTTTTTTTTTTGTTTTTTTTTTTTTTTTTTTTTTTTTCTCAGTCTTTGCTGAACACTCGCCAACTATTCTGTGCATTCTGTCTATTCTCGCAAATTCTTTGAATCTGGCAAAAGCACACTGTAAACGCAGACTCAAAGGTACGACGGTGGTCCTTAAGTCTCAATTGTGTACTTTAAAATAAGGTTTAAAGCAGCGACATGTACATTCCCACGTGAAAGACGTATTCTATAGCTCTGCACCTGGGAAGATATGTTATGGTACCGGCTTTCAGTGTGGTTTAAGAACTCGGCCTACAGTCCTTTCATCCACCCGTCTATTCAGCGATTGATCTACACTTTCTTACACAAAATAACTCCACCATTCTTGTTTTTTTTTTTCTTCCCCCTTTACAAACCCACCGTCATGCTGTACCTTCTGTCTGCTGTACTGAATCCTGTGTTTTTGATGTAGACCTCAGAGGAGCGTGTGTGGCTGGCTGATATCCGCCCAGGTCGCTGGTACCAGTTCAGAGTAGCAGCAGTCAACGTGCATGGAACAAGAGGTTACACAACCCCCAGCAGACACTTCAGATCCTCCAAAGGTAAAGCAGGTTAAGTCTAAAAAAGTAGAAGGGCAGGTGTGAAATTGTGTCATGTTGCACAAGCTCAAACCTACTTCTTAACTTCTTAACAATTAAAGGATTACTCTTAGGTTGAGACAGACAGCATTTTCTGGAGCAATTCAACAGAAAGTCATTTCCGTTCCTTACGCTATGTGAGCGACCACACAGCTATGTTTATATGTGTAGCGCTTTTAACAATAGACAAGGTCCCAAAGCAGTTTGACAGAATTCCGGGTGTAGATTTCGATCCCAAGTCGAGCTGAGGAAGAGACAATGTGAGGAAGCAGACTTAAAAAAAACAAACCCATTCTCTTTTAGTGAGTCATTTACAGAGTAAAGATATAAAAGAGTAAAGAGAGTCTGTTGGAAGTGTGATAACTGTATGTAAAAACTGGTATACATGTCTAATATTTGGTAGGAGTACAGGACTCCATGAGCTTGCTGAGATATTTCCCATACCTCCCCAGATGAACCCATATTTCCTGCAAAGCATACAACAATTCTGTACAAATCTGGTGATCTGGCAAAACCCCAAACTCAGATGAATGTTTCTTTAACCTTAATTTGGCGTCTCTGGACATGTCTGGTGGTGCATTGTCCTGTTGAAAGAGGCCAAACCCATCAGAATAAATGCAGGACATGAACGGATGTAACTCGTCAGAAAGGAGGGACACACAGCGTTCACCTGTCTGAGACGTTTGTAGACGTACCAGCTAAACAAACCGCATACCATATTTGACTGTGGCTTTGTATAAGCACCGGCGGATGCAACCGATGATGTGCACAGGTCGCGTTGCTGTGTATTTTGCATAGGCTTGTCTGTACCAGTTTTTCTGGCATTTCAGTGTAGATTAGGTTGAATAACATGGTATATATTTAGATAAATAAGAACAAAAACTCTCTGAGGGAGGAGGAATGGAAGAGGTAACATTACTCTACTTTTCATAACTAACCGTGTTGTCATTCGACCTTTACAGATCCGTCCCCACCCCCAGCGCCATCTGACCTACAGGTCAGTCACACGACCTTTGGATCGGACAGGTCGGTGTCAGTGCACGTGAGCTGGGTGTCTCCGGCAGACCCGGACGTTCCGGTGCACCACTACAAACTGTCCTGGAGCTTGACTCCAGGTGAAGGAGGATACACGGCGGCATCCAAAATCAAAAGGAGGAAGACCATCAGCGGGGTAAGGTTCCTACTTACGTTCTTTCCATTTCTTCTTTCTTTTCTATTCCCCAAACCTGGTGTAAATCCATCCCCGTCGCTTGAAGCCAGACGACCCACAACCCACCCCCCTCCTGTTTTTTTTCTTTTTCATTCAACGAGCCACAACAAATGAAGTATAACAGCGCAAAGAAGCGTAAGATAAACAACCCGCGAGTTCGGCTTTGATCACAAGTCTTAAATTGGATGCCAGGATGGTATCGCATTGCATCAGACCCACTGGCTAAAGGCTGCACTTCACGAGTCTGTCCGGCGGGCGGCCAAAAACAGCATATCAATTCTCGTTGCGTTCGTGAGTGGGAAATCTCTTAATAACAACCAAATTGTTTTCCTTTGAGTGAGGTCATTTTCAAGGAGTTTGTTTTTTTTCCTCCCCCTGCAATTTCGCCGATGGCAGCAGCAGTGTTTGTGTTTTATGTACATGCTGCATTTTTTAAAGAAGGTTTAAAGGGGGATTGTTGACATTTTCTTGTTAAACTGCATTTTTTTAATAACCACTGGATGAACTGGGACACATCAAAACCGTGGTTTAACAGGGAACCTCCCGCGCCGCATTTGAAGCTTCTATTACAAAAGGAAAATGATGCAGTTAGGTTTACAGAGGCCATAACTGGATACCACATACCAATACGGACTTACATCATACAGCCATATAAAATACTCACCATGATCTAAATGTAAAAATAGTCTTATTTACCTTATATATAAAT
>JAOVVF010000027.1:11129296-11138217 GCA_028565595.1 Duopalatinus emarginatus
AGCCCAGAAGAGAATAGTGAGACATTGTTCTTGAACCAAGGTCAGGTGGAGCTCAGATATTTCTAAGAATCTAAGTTCAAAAATATGAACCAAAACATTTCTGTACATCATTTATACACTGAGGTTGTACTTCCCGTTTGTTTACCATAGCTTACATTAGCAGCAATTGATTCACTTTAAGTCCGCAGAGAATTTTTTCGCCCAGCCTAAAAAGAATCACCACATATACACGTGCTGTTTCCTCTCGCCGGCTTGTTCCAAACCTAGCCCAGTTTGATGTATAAATCATGACCCTACACCAAGGATTCCATTATGATTACAGCACTAATGTAATTTTAGGAATAAAAGAGCAAATATGTACCATTGTATTAATTTATTTGAGCCATTAAAGCTTTTTAATTTCTGAACATTACACTTGGCCAGATGTACAAAGATTATATATCAGATTAACAGCACTTTATTAGGCTTTAGTAAAATTGAAGTAACGTGAAAGTGACTTACTGACCTACTGTGCTTACACACTAAGGAATTTGACCCATCCGTGCAGTGAAACACACAAGTATATGAACATGCAGTACGCACACTACCGACGCACTAGGTCTGCCATTTTACCAATGTCATGTGACATCATGCATGATGTCACATGACATTGGTAAGGCAAAAGTCCCACTATTCCTTAAGAGTCCCACTATTCATTAAAAGCCCCACTCCCAAATATTTTAGGTACTTTTTATGTACCTAAAACGTATCTGTTCTTCAGTCATAAATTCATACACCGCACAGAGACAGCATTAAGAAGTTGATCGGAGACAACAAACTTCAAGGAAATAATAGATTTTTAGAAGAAATATAAGTACGATTATGCCACAGTTAGTTCCGACCTTGCAATGTGATTGGCTGAGAGACGTTCCATGATGGCATTGGGACTGAAGCTCTCCAAATATCACTCCGCCCAGCAACGACACCAGCATTTACAAGCCAGACAGAGCAGCCAAAAACAAACCAGCAACATCGACCAAAATTAATTATAGCGAGTTCATAAATCCTATTTTATGAATGGATGTATTTGTGTTTATTATTTATATAATAATTATTGGGTAGTTAATGATGCTCCTTGACTGTTATAGTCTGATGTTTGAGCAGCGGCCATTTAGATATATAACACTAGATGTTTTAGCAGCGGGTCGTTTGATAGAATGGAACTATTTTAGCCCACAGAATGTTGGTAATCAAACAGAATGTATTTTTCCGTCCTCTTTATCCTAAAATCTATCAATAAACGCTGATAACAGAACGGTGGTTTAATCACAATAATACACTCGAGGTCCGTGCTATATTGTGAGATATCTGCACTGGTGTACTGATCTACAACCACAGCACACCAGTGCCAATCTCTCATATTATAGCACTCTCTCTCATGTATTATTGCTTCACTAATCTTATTAGCAGGGGTAACGACACAGTTACTGTTCTTAGTCATTAATACAGTGGAAATAAATGACAACGTGACAGATCAGTCCATTTTAATAACCAATTAGAAACAAATATGGCTAGGATGCGCAAAGCAATTTGAAGTCACACACCAATAACAATAAATTATAATTAGATAAAAATGTAAACAAAACAATAATTAAACAAATGAACTAATTTGTGTACATTAATTCACACTTCCAATAGTCCGCACTCCTCCTGTTGTATTATGGGACCGACAGTGCACAAAGCACAGTGTGCTTTGTTCGCATACTTCAACATGTCATGTTCGTCATCCAGGAACTTTTCCCATACTGCTTGATGCACACTGCACATTCGGACACTCTAGTCATTCTCACATACTGTTAAGTATGGAAGAACGTAATTTCAGGCGCAGCCTCAGCCCCAGAAGCCCTGACAGTGATCAGTGCTGACCGAGTTCACCTGTACGACTTGGTATATAAACCGGGTGTAGACGGCACTTCGTCATCGCTCCTTTGTAGAGGGGCGAACGGTGATGGTGAGTTTACAGGGGAAAAATGATGAAATAAATAAAAACAGAGGGAAAGCAAGAGAAAAGTGAAAAGATGAATGAATTAATGAGTGAATGAATAAATATCATAGTTAATACAAGATCAAAAGTAATCAAATGAGTTGCTTGAGGTTTTTGTTGTCTAGCATTGTTTTCAGTTTAGTTTTACCTTTCCTTTGTTTAAGCCCATGCCATTACTGTCTGTGGCAGAATGGCAAAGCGTTGGACCTGCAGCACTAAGGTTGCTGGTTTGAATCCCCACTGAATGACTGTATGCCAAGTGTTTCTCATTTTTATTTATTTTTATTTATAAATAAATAACAGACAAACATACCTACAACAGACTCATACAATAATAAACAAACAAAACCCGTATTACATGCACACATGTAAAAAATGAAAAAAAAAACCAAACATAATTAAATGGAATAAAAAAGTAAAAGAAAAAAAGAAATCCCCTGCGCTTGAGGCCATCTACCACACCAGAACAAATTATAATTATTATAGCAATACAGCCAAGGCACCCCTGAATAAACACTGAACTGCCAGGAAAAACTGGTAGCATAAACAACTGGTACTGCAGAAATACGTTGGAGCATGGACTAGACAGGGTTGTATGCAAAGAACACCATACTTCCCGCAGAACGGTCCGCGATTCTGACATCACATGACTTAGGTGTAAACGGCAAAACCCCAAACTCAGATGAGTGTTCCTCTAACCATAATTTGGTGTCTCTAGACGCCTGTCTAGAGGTCAAACCCATCAGAATGAATTCAAGACATGACTGGGTGTAACTCATCTGAAAGGAGGCATGTGTCGAAATGCCAGGGGTCCCATGGAATGCCAGCTAAACAAAGCTTTTGTAGACTTCTATCGATTTATATACAAGCAGTTCGACGCAGCCAATGATGTGCAAATGTGGTGTCACTTTATACGTGTTTATACACTTAAATACGTCTGTGTATATAAAAGAGTCTTTCATGGGCCTTCATTAAAGACACTTATTCTTGTACTAGCATGTAAAAGTACTTAGCCCAAAGCTTGTAATGCTTTTAAAAACCACTCCAATACTTTATTATCTTGATTGACACTTGCTAAAAAGGAGCAAATCAACATTAGCATAAACGTCCAGAACAGAATTTACCCAAAAGGCTTTTTGAAAATGGATTGTGTTTGCTATATTAAGATTGGCCAATGATGGCTTAAAAAGGGAGCATTGAAACCTGGTCAAAAAACTGGGGAAATAGTGCAAATGTGGCACAAACTGGTGGTGCAATAAATCAATCAATAAATAATCAAATAAATAAGGCAAGTTCCTTTGACTAGCAATTCCGTGAAATCCTCCAAAAAATAATGGAACGGCGGGTGAAGTGTGATGGATGATACCTTGGCATGTGTAGGAGTTGAAAGAGACGTGTCCCACCCAAACACCTGTAGGTTTGTTTATACAGTCCCAGAAGCAGCGTAGTTCGAGGAGGACAGACATGTTGAAACATCATGACAGACTGTCAACACCTGCGTCAGTCACCCTTTGGAAACTGGCATCTACGCACCGTCTCGAAATAAAGACAGCGATAATAAAGGGCGCACATCACAGAAGAACGCGAAGTTCCTCTAGGGAATCTATCACAACGTGGCTTTCAGCTGTTCACACATAGTAGGGAGCTGGATGACTTAATGGACCATGTAGTGTCAACGTCTTGGCACAGGATGAAGCAGAACGGGTAATTATCCATTAACGTAAACTTCAAAGTGTTGACATGGCAATACTTTTTGGTGGAATCGTTTCAGCGCCAGTAATCCTTCGAGATGGTATGTCATCGCTTCGCTGAAATGCAAAGCTTTCTGGTTTGCTTAAAAAAAATGGAAATGAGAATTTGACAAATTTCACACCTCGAGGGAAACCCAATTATTGTGTTTACATAAAACTAACAGTGCATGTATTGAAGCTAAAACGACCCACTGGCAGTTTGCGTTTCGTCAATTCGCAGCCTTATTAAAGAAATAATTAAGTTGTCATTATAGTCTGCTCTGATTAGCCCTTTAGTTACTTTGGTACGAACGAACAAGCCAGCACACAAACACATTAACAACCAACGAAGAACGATAGCTGCCTGGCCAAATAAACAAGTTGTGTAAACTTTTGATAACTCACTTTCATCCATTCCTCCGAGTGAAACATCTCAAATGTCATCTGGGTTTTTATGAGCAAGTGACATCACTCACAACAGCTCGTTCATCACCCTGTACGGATTTACAAATGAACCCCCGAAAAGCAAAAACACATTGCGAGTCTTGACAATCTCACTCAAAAACCATAGCCGGGGATTAAATCGAAAGTCTCGAACGTGAAGTCCTACTTGCAAGGCGCGCTGATCGGAATACCACGGTCACCACAGCATGCCTTCATCTCGCCACATCTTCTCTGGTGGATAATAAAAAATGTCACCGCCTGCTGTGCTAATGGCCTCCATTTGTTCTGCATTACAATGCCGGGACCACAGCCCCGACTCGCAGGGAATCAGACGGCTTGTTTTCCAGTGGAAGTTCTGGAAATGGCTCCCTATGTTAAATTGTTTACTTTGGCTCATGGTTGACTCATGTTTGATCTCGAGACACGTGCTGCCGAGGCCAGGCCGTCCGTTCGGCCTACTGAACGTCACGTGCATGGGTCACATGCACCGCCCGAGGCTAATTAAAACACACGAGTCTGAGTTGGGTTTGACTGAAAAGTGTGCAATCAGAACTAGCTAAGCAATCTCAAATCAGGCCAGGACGTGAGCATCGATATCCAAATAAACATCACCTGTTGTTTAGTTCAAAACCTTTTTTCTTTATTTCAGTTTTGAAGTCTGGCACGTAATTGGAAACTTATTGACTGTTACAAAGCACTGAAACTGGAGACTCCTTCTTCTGTAAATCTTACTTAAACATCTTGTAAAACAGCATATTATCTATTAAGTATTTTTCTTTGCCAAACCAGGACAGGTGTTAAAATAAATTTATTATTATTATTATTATCAGTCCTTGTATGGTCAATCCCGCCATCCACCAGCAGGGGGCCTAGACAGTGTAGTCAAAAACAGAGGGGCACCAATTAGCACCAATTAGCAATGACAATCAACACCTGTGGCTGTGAGCATTTAAGCACTCTCAGAAGCAGTGTTTCAAGTTGGACCGTTGGTGTATCGGTAATGCCACATGGCATGAGGTAATCGGTTCAGGGCAATAATGGGTAACGTTGTTCCTTTGTCCAGGAATGACAGTGGGGCAAAGTCTGGGGTAAAAAGTTAACGGTCAGAAATGTGTTAAGGTGCTTATGACTGAGGGAAAATGAGAAAAGTAAAGCCAGACAAAAAAAAGACATAACAGAATTGGCCAAGAAAAAGAAACCGAGAGAAGTGGAAAAACGAGGAAAATGACAGAATATATCAGAAAAAAATTTATTTAATAGTAAGCCATTTTTGTAAGAAGGACTTTAAACTGAGAGTCTCTTCCTGTTATGTTTTAGTAGTAAGTTTTTATCAGCCTAAAAGATTCCTTAGTTTAAAGTATGTCGTTTTGGCAACTTATTGGTTTGGATCTTTGATCTTGGATCTTTGATTATTGGAAACACCTTTCGTTTAAGTTCAACACGTTGGCAGCTCCTCAGTTTAAACTGCTTTGAACCATGTTTAACCGGTCCGGACATGAATAACACCGATGCTAGTGTGATGCTAGTGTGTCAGGCTTTCATGTTGCCGATACAGGTTTGATCCTCACGGGTCCTTGAGTTTACAAGCGGCCTAGTAAATCAGCATCTTTCTTTATTTCCCCACACTGGTCACTTACAAATAAACCTTCGTTTACATTTACGGCATTTGGCAGACAGTCTTCTCCAGAGCGACTTACAAGGTTACTGGTATTACATAGTGTTAGGAGTCTTGCCCAAGGACCCTTATTGGTGTAGCACAGACTGGCTGCCCAGATGGGGAATGGGAACCCAATGATGTTACCACTGTGCCACACCAACCACGCACACTACATACTCTATACTCTGTATTTATCCACTGTGGACACAAGCCACAGTCTTCGCATTTGGGTCCACCATTCTCCACCATTGTAACATTAGTATGACAAAAAAGTACAGCTTATGTACTCTGGCCTTAAGACTTCAGTTAAGGGTAACTTCATACAAAACAGAGGCTAAAAAATGTATTTGTTTATGTAATTTTTTTTTTTTTTTTTTTTTTAAGGTGGCCACTATGGTTACAGGCATAATAGTTTGGGTAGTTATGGGTAGTTCACCGTCCCAAATGGTGCTTAACGCCACATCAGGCGTCACAGTTTGTTGACATTGGCAATGTTTAGGACAAAAAAATTGCTGCACAAGCCTTTATGGTGCAGGAAAGAATGCTAATGCTATTAGTCAATGCTGTATGTTCATGAGCCTCTGGATTAAACTAGGTAGTTGTACTGGTGGTGGTTAACAACTGATTAATCTGCAGCATTAGTCTTTCCTTTTCTTTTTTTTAAACTTAAGCCCAAAGTTTGCAGTAGCTCCCAGACTGAACGTGTCCTACATTCACACACGTACTCGGCTTACTGTGGTTTTGCCTTGTCAGTCACGAACAACCGCTAGAAAAATGAAGCTGCACATTCTGACACACCGAAGATGCAGCCAATTGTAGGTTATTACCCACTTGTCTTCTGTGTGAAAAAGATTTACGAGAAAGAAAAAAAACATGACAGATACTATGGTTGCCTTTTTTAAAAAGATATTATTTGATGTAAAATGATTCAATATTTTCACCATTTTCAACAACCAACAGCAATCAGAACCTACACCTATGCCAAGTGCAGCGGCTGGTGTATTTTTCCCTTCGTGTTATCCGATATTATCAAGAGTGTTTAACTAAACCCATTCCATGACATTGATGTGTTATGGCCAGTCAGGAATGTAAGTATTAATGTTAACCTAATCCTGTGTAAACTGTGACAGAAGATAATCTATCTGATTGGATGGCACTGTGGTGCAGTGGGTAGCGCTGCTGCCTTTTGCATTGGTAGTGAGGAGGTTCGATTTCTTGGCTTCCCAGTCAGGGTTCTTTCTGTCTGGATGTTCTTTTTGTGCCTGTGTGGGTTTCCTCCGGTTTTATTCCCACATTCCAAAGACATGCAGTCAGGTAAACTGGAGATCTTAAGTTGCCTCTGTGTTAGTGTGTATGTAAATGTGTCTGCTCTATGGTGGACGAGGGTTCTCTGCTTTCCGCTAAACGAGCACTGGTGTAGACCTGGGCACCCCACTTATAGCACCTAATAGTAGGATAAGCAGCTTAGAAAGTGAGTAAGTGTGAAATTTACTAGTCTGGCACATGTCCCTAGCATGAAATGTAACCCTAAACGGTTATAAAGCTAGCATGTTATTCATTAATAAATAAATGAAATGTAATCATTGGCTGGTTCTATAAGCTATGTACTCATGTAAACCCTCTTGATATTAGATGACATAAAGGGAAAATACACTAGCCATTTAGACGTATTCAATTCCCATCCATCAGGCATCTCTTCTGTATCATATAACGGCTACCAACCAGGCTACCATCACATGCATTTTTCCCTTACATGTGCCATCTCACTGCATCTTTTTGAGCAGTCGCTCATGAAATGTCAGGGTTATAGAGTTGAAACACACTCTGAGGAAAGTGCCCCCACCCACTTCACGAGCTCACAGGTGCCCATGATTGACTAACATCCCCATATAGACATAGTAGAAGGTATGCCACCCCTCCCTCCATAAGATCACGGCCGATTCCACGCTCTAGACTCCCAGTTACGGATGGCTGGTTTCAAAGCTGACACAGGCCGACATTATGCCGTTTCCATGCCCTGACACTGGAGACTCCTTCTCCAGAATTTGTAACCAAGGAAGAAATACTGGTACTAATAATAAGAGAATTCCTGGTCCGTATGGAACACATGTGGATGCTACAAAGGATGTGATCTAGTGCTTTTTCAAAGTTGTCAGTGTGGTTACAGGCGTCATAAGCTATTGCCACATAAGTGAAAAATCAGAAAGCTAATAAATAACAAAGCACTGACACTAGACGTTCCCTATATAATTGTTGCATAAATATCCTGTACCTATCAAATCCATTTATTAGTAGCCTAATATTAAAAAGAGCATATAGGATACTATAGCATATGTATTACCACAGCATATTAAAACAAGGGCAATTGTGATTTATGTTCTGATTCGAGAAATCAACCACACGTTTTTTATTCTATATTATATATGTGTTCATTCTAATACAGCTTTGTTTCTATAGTAACAACTTCCACAAGTATTTGTACAGCAGACGCCCCATAAACAGATTCGAAGAAGTCGTGTCCCTGAAGTTTTCTCTACGGAGACATTTATTTATCGCTAATGGATGGGGACTCCAGTGTCTGCATTTTGTAAAAGTTACAGCTTTACGTCTAAGTTTTCAAACACAGTAAAGTCTACAAGATACAGACATGCTGCATACTTTATTTATTTTTATATTTTCTGAGCAAATAAAGGCTGGTTTCCATGGAAACACATGGAACTGTGGATTGCTGATAGCCTGATTTCAGTCGCACATTGTTTTTAGTTATAGACAAACACATTTAAGATAACACATCTACATTCCTGGCACTTTTTAGTACTGTTTAGCTAGTCAAATTGTTAGCCTTGGTTATTAGCAAGCTTCCGTGGTCACTGCCAATTGCGTAGCAACAGTGTTGTCACAGCTTTAGCCACTTTAATATCTAATACATTGCATGATAAACTCGGCAAAACTTTATAATATGCATAATTATTGGGGGGGGACCTCTCCAGAGACACCTCTCATTCCATCAGCCCCGCCCTGTTCCAGACAAGACTCTACAGCATCAAACTCCTTTTCCCAGAATCCC
>JAOVVF010000027.1:11347215-11357492 GCA_028565595.1 Duopalatinus emarginatus
ACACCAGTGAACACACTTGCCCAGAGCAGGGGGCAGCCCCAAACCACAGCACCCAGGGAGCAGTTGGGGGAGTTAGGCGCCTTGCTCAGGGGCACCTCAGTTGTGTCTTGCCCTGGGTGGGGATCGAACCCACAACCTTCAGGTCAAGAGACCGGTTCCCTATCCACTAGGCTACGGCTGCCCACCACTAGGCCACGGCTGCCCACCACTAGGCCACGGCTGCCCACCACTAGGCCACGGCTGCCTATTCTATGTTTCTCAACATAGAATCTTTGTGAGCTCTCAAAGAGGGACAGACAAAGAGCCATTATGATCTTTAGATTACATGTGTTTTGTTTGCTAAATGTACATCAAGCCAAATGTGTGGCAGATATTTAAATACAAATACACTTGATCTACAAGTGCTACCAGTTCTTTGAATTGTCCCCCTAATGAAACCCCTTAAAAGACTTATTTAAAACTTCCAAACCCTTATGATACAATACCCTATGGGATGTCTCTGTTACGCCACCCAGGAGCCTGGTGGTGGAATCATAGTCTTAATGATTCAAATTCAAACCCCTAAAATAGGCTCTTGCAATTCATTCATGATTTTCATCCATCACTTATATCCATCGTTTGAGGTTCTTGGATGATAAAAATGAATGAAATGTGAAAATCACTGAGACGGAGATTTCCCCTATATGGTGTGCGGTTTGTGAATGGTGCAGCCTATGGCTATTGTATCATCACACTTGGAAATGTCCTGATGTTCTGGTTTGGAGCCAAGGGAGGAAAATTGGCTGTGCTCTCTGGATGGAAAAAAATGACCTACTTTTACTTTTTCTCTCCTGTCAATCAAAGCACCACTAACTACTTCTGGGTGTCTTTGGGTGCATATTTATGGAAGAGGGCCAATAGGAAATAGGAAATGGTCCTCCTTTTAGTACCTCATGCTATCCTGTAATGCAGCATGGAGATCAGATGAACAGATGGATTCAGCTGGCTTCATGTGTACAAGGTACAAAGACCTTTTTTTTTGTATAACCATATGCTATAAAATCAACCAATAGTAAATATACTAAATGAGTCCTTGGATGAGCATAGGCAAGTTTTTATGATAACAACAGTAGTTTTTAGGTCGATCCAGGTGAGTATCCAGGTGAGATTATCCGCCAAAGCAAAGATGAGACTTGTTTTTGGAAAGAGTGAATCTTCAAAGAATCAATATGCAACCGTCTACAGTCGTAAAGTGGAGTGTTTTCAGACAGGGATGTAGAGTTTTCTACACCCCAAAGTGCCACAAAACTGATATGCCAATATGCCTATATCTAATACTTAGTAGGTCCCCTATGGGCCATGGACTTCACAATCTTCCTGCAGAATGGTCCACAGTTTTGTTGTATTTTAAGGTGGTAGGATTTCTGTGTTCCTCAGTGCGTTGCATGGCATCCCAGATGTGTTTGATAACGTTGAGATCTTGTCACTTAGGTGTGAATGACAAAAACCCTCAAACTCAGATAAGTGCTCCTGTAACTATAATGTGGTGTCTTTAGATGTGTGTGGCAGCGGCGTATCGACCTGTTAGAAGAGGCCAAACCCATGAGAATGAATGCAGGGCATCAATAGGTGTAACTCCTTAGAAAGGAGACAGAGTTGATTGTAGATGTACCAGGGGTCCTATGGAATGCCAGCTAAACAAACCTTATCTCATTATGAAGCTAATACTATGCATAGGCTTGTCTGTGCTAGTTTTGCTGCCACTTCAGTGCATAACCTTTAGCATTTCTGCTAGTGGAACAAATTGAGTGTAAACTCTTTTCACACAGCGTCATATGATAATTTAAGTGGTAAGTCCAACGACTCAAATTTCAGAGTCGAATTTACTTGAACACATAGTTTGAACTTTTGCTGCCCTTTAATGGAACGGTTCCATTTGTCGCTCGCTAACCCGAAAGGTCCAGAACCCCAAAATAGATTCCTTGGTTTAGTGTAAAAGCCTTTTTTTGCTCGTGATCAACTTTCTGTGTCAGTGCTGCCATCAGAAGCCAGTCACTTTACCCGTCAGGCTTCATTGCCCCACTAGGGCCTTTTGAGAGTGTGTTCAGTATTTCAATCTCAAATTACTCTAGTAATGCATTTTATTTCACATTTAACAGAGAATTGGTGAAAACATTAGAAGCTCTTCAGGGAAATTGTGTCGTCCTTGATTTGTTTGTTGTGAATGGATTTCAGAAGGGTCATTATTTATCCATGAGTTGATTTTTTCCCCCTGTCTTGGTTACCAAAGATTTAGCTGTGCTCGGTAGAGAAGCTGCTATTTCTTGGGTTTATACAGTGTGTACTGGAAATCAACAATAAAATGAACCTGCAGCAAGGATATACAGCAATGATGTGAAATCTTTGCCTCATCCAAAGGCTTTTACTCTTACACAACCTCACTATGCTGTATTTGGGTACCAGCAACTCCGCGTCAACATCGCAATTCATTTTCATGACTAAGCAAGTTACTACGAGGCTGCTACACGGTACTGCTGGAATCAGGGATCTGTTTCTCACAATCTGTTTGGACAAGTCAGAAAATAGAGCATGGATACATTTTAAGCATTCATCAACTGCTGCTGTAATAACATGACAATCTAATATGCACCATGACACATATATATGGGTTCACTTTAAGAGCAAATATCAGAAAATGTTGCATACACTGTCTGGCCAGAATATGTAAACAACTGACCATCATACCTGTATGTGGTTCTTCTCCTGTCTGTTGCCCCAAATTTGGAAGAAGAACTATTTCCTTACTAGACCTAAGAGGCCCAAACCTGTTTCAGTGCCTCTGTGTACAAAGACAGGCTCCATATAGACATGGTTTGAGTAACAGGTTGAAATGGAAGAAGTTAAGTGTCCTGCAGTGTCCAGAGTGATCTCATCACCAAATTTCAGTACAGGACCCCATTCATGCCCTTATTCAGCAAAGCCAAAGTCTAGTAGAAAACCTTTCCCTAGGAATGGACGTTATTATAAGAGCAAATGGGGAATAAGTCTGGGAATGGGATGTTCAACAAACACATATTGGTGTGACGGTTATGTGGCCACAAACCTGCCCAAACAGTTTACTTTTCAATCTAAAAGAAGTGAACGAAGAAACAACAAAACAATCCATATCACCACGATATGGTGATGTGAGAGGCCAGGAACTTCAGGAGCCAGGTGAAACTTTTGAAGCAGGGTGCAGCCTCTATCCACAGTGCCCGGGGAGCAGTTGAAGGTTTAGTTTCCTTGCTCCTCATCAATTTATTGGTATCTTGTTGGCATGTGGGATCATATCTGTAATCTTCCTGTCACAAGACCAGTTTCCCAACCTTGAGCCATGGCTGTCCTCCAAGAAGTGGTCTTGGTAAAGGAAGCAAAACTTCAGCTCAACTTTGTAGAAATGGTGAACAGGGTTCTTTGTCAAGTTCTTTGGTTCATCCAATCAAAGAGGGGTGGGGGAGGATTCAAGGAGAACACTTTTAGAAAGATTAAAACCCTGAAACTACCAAACTGTCCAACCACAAAAAAAAAAACACCTTAGGTTTGAAAACTGTAGAGTTCTTTGCTTTTGGTTTGGGGAGAATTCATACAGGTTCTATTTAAAACAATACAATGTTTCAAAAAGGGCCCCTTTGGGAAGTTAGGATTTCTTAATTATCAACATTTATATAATATTTATATCATTTTTTTTTTCATAAAGATGTCTGGTATTGAATCTTGTATTATTTATGTGCATTATTCAAAACCTCTTTGGATGCCCCTCTGGACGAACCCTTAAAAGGTTTCAAATAGAATAAGGTTTAGTCATTAAGAAGCCGTAACTATTCAATAAACCGAAGGGGCTTCCAAGTGGTGCAATAGAAAAGCACCATACAGCTGCCTTATCATCTGGGGATCAAATGTTAAAATCTTGATGATGCCACAGCCATCTGGAAGCAGAAGTTCAAGAGAGCAAAATTGGCCATGTTGTCCGGGAGAGCGTGTCTTACTTACTCTCCTCCATCATGCACAGTGAAAGTGACACTAGACAATCATGGACTCACATGACCTCATGCATACCAAAAGTGTACTATATCATTCTCTGATGTTAGATAGGCAGCAATGTGAAAATATTGGTTTTTACTGGTATTAAATCTGTAAGAATAAGCTATTACCCTAAGCCTTTTCTGATGCCACATGAAAGAACCTTTGTAGAGTTTTAAATAAAATCTGTTTTTGTCACAAGGAAGCTTTAATTAGTTTTTAGCACACGATAGCCTTCAGCGTTTCTGGTTGGTCGGTTACATACTCCTGATGGATAGGAATTAGCTACTACTAAATTACAGAAAAAAATCAGGAAGCGTATTCAATGAATTATGCCAAAACTATGTCATTTAAATCTCTGTTTGCCACTATTGTCTGTGGACAATTAATTATCATTTGTACTTCATTTCTGAGCTGATATTGAAATGAAAGATCTGAAGATCTGAAGGTTTAGATGAATTTTTCCCAGATGTGACCACTTGCTGATCTCTATTATGAACAGATACTAAATATACTCTGATTACTCACACACATGCTTATTTTGAAGGTTAGCAATGTTCACAGATGAACTGATGCTTCTTGTGTTACATGGCGGAAAAACAGAACATTTTGTACATGCACGCTAAAGTAATCATGTGATAAAAGTGAACTATTTGCCTACTGTGCTTGCACACAGAGGAATGTGACCTCCGCATTTAACCCATCTGTGCAGTGAAACACACACATACACCAGTGAACACACTTGCCCGGAGCGGAGGGCAGCCCCAAACCACGGCGTCCGGGAAGCAGTTGGGGGAGTTGGGTGCCTTGCTCAAGGGCACCTCAGCCGTGTCTTGCCCTGGGTGGGGATCGAACCCACAACCTCACCTCAGCTGTGTCTTGCCCTGGGCGGGGATCGAACCCACAACCTAACCTCGGCCACGGCTGCCCCCACAGATACGCCTTTTGTGTTGTGTATATATTGCTTTCCTGTGCCTCTGTTTTGGTTGTGGTCTTAGTCCGCCCTGTTACTTCATTGGTCTGGTACCTATTGTGTTCACCTGTATGTTGTTTTTACTTGTTATATTCACCTGTACAAGTATAGTAGACTCTGATTAGTTTGTGGATTTATACCAAATTGTGTCTTTGGGTTAAAACATGTATACATGGGGTACTTGGGGATTCTTTATTTTACAGGCTATTTTCTGTGATTTTATTTCTATCTGGATTGAGAGCCATGTCAATATTTTTGTGCACATCTGTGATTTTCTATGTATATCTCCTCTTATGTTAGATGTCTGAGTGCTGCTATTTAGTCTTGTATTATGTGCATCAGTGACCCTCCTCAAGGTATTAAACTCTTTCCGAGCCTCAAAAGGAAAAATGGATTCTTTAGAAGATGCACTTAACCATATACTCAGTCTAGGCAGTAAAACCTCAACAATATACACTACCTGGGAAATCATGTTCATGGGCAGGAGGGAAATAAAGAAAAATACAGCAATAAGATGCCTCAGGCCGAATAAACGGGCCATTCATTTACACCATTTTATATTCACATATGCACAATATTATATTAGGTTTCTATAAATAATGACTAGCTTTATAACTGTCAGATGTTTATATATTAAACTGCTAAATACTGATAAATGAAGAATGTAAATAACTCAATTGTTTATATTTAAATGGCTAATTATTTACAGTTGTAATTTATCAGTATTTAACATGAGATATATTATAACCTGGCAACATGATGCAAATATTCATCATATTCCAAAAAAAAAAAAAAAAAAAAAAAAAACACCCAACTCACTTCTCCTTCGTAATTTTATTGCTATTCTCGGACGTCCTCCTAAATAAAATAATCCAGTCAGAATAAGGCCTCTTGCTTTATGTAAAGTCTGTTCATGCTTTATGCCATTTAGGATGAGTTTCTGCTTGTTTGCTCGTTTGTTCGCATTAACATTACGGATGCTAATTTTTCACTCAACCCCCCCACTCCCCACCCCACTATGCACTATGATGATGATTCCTGTCAGGTGTCTCCTGTGCCGAGTTTACACAATAACAGTATGTCCTGCCTCATCTCATCACATTACAACACGAGGTGTTGTGCATATAACGTACGATCACATGTGACGTGTGAAAAAGAACACATATGAGAAATAAAACACGTGAAAATAGATTAAATTAAAGCAAACACAGTGACATGCAAAATTCCTAGAGCAGTCGTGAAAATCTATTTTCTTTACAGACTACATTGTTAGCAAGTGAAAAGTAAAATCTATGAAATATTAATGTGAAATTCTGAGTATTTCCCAGACAATAAATTCAATTCATTTTCAATTCAAATTCATTTGTATAGTGGACATTGTCCTAAAGCAGTTTTACAGAAATACAGGATGTGGATTACACATTTATATAAGTTTTATCTTTGATGAGCAAGCTGGCATTGACAGTGGCCCGGAAAAACTCCCTGAGTTGACAAGAGGAAGAAACCTTTAAAAGGAACCAGACTGAAAAGGGAACCCATCCTCAATTGGGTGACACGGATAGTGTGATTATAAATAATCCCTTGCTATATTAAAAAAAGTGCATGACCAGTAAATTCATTATAACTGTAAATGAGTCGTGGCCCAGATCTGGCACACACTCAACACTTTATCCGGCCCACACCACAGTGGAATTATGATGATGACTTGATCTGGGTTTTGGAATCGGAACTCAGCCACAAAAAAATATGGCAGGCTACAATTTAAATCATTTCACATTCAAACTTGGGCCAGTTTTGGTTCATAATTTACTTGCCATTGCCTTTTCTGGACTGTAAATGTCATATCTGGCCAGGATTTGTCTGCTATCTGGGTTGGTTTGTAACCTTTTTTTTTTGCTTGAACGACAGCGAGTGTGCACTCAATCTAGGACGGACTCCAAAAGTTTGTGCAAAACTTGATGATCCATTCCAGATCCAATCTGTCAGACTGTCATCTGATATCCGGCTTCAGTAAAAGAGATAAGACACAAGGATCATCTGACCTTTTGCACGAAGCAGTTTAACTTGATCAGTATCACACATTTGCTCACTTTTAAATAGGGACCTAGAAATAGAGCTGTGTTGTCCTGGACCCTGCTGTCTACCACGTTTCAATGTCTAATAATGACGGATGACCCAGACCACTTTATGATAAGTCTGTGGGACACACAAGCAGGAAATGATGGATAGACACATGAATGATGGATACATATTACCTCTCCTTTACTTCCTCATACAACTCCTCAACGCTCACAGGTCACCCTTGGCCACTGATTTCTTTTCTAAGGCTGTGGGAGTTAATAGGCTTTGGTGAATGATCACTATTATTATTATTATTCACTGCAACTCATCCACAGCAGCATCCCTCACGAGCCCCAAGACCCAAACCTTTCCATTACATTATATTGTGTGTCACATGTTTTAATTGAGAGCCCAGTCCTGGAACCTGATGCATATATAGATATTACGATTACAGATTACACGCACGTGCATTAAATGCATTTACAACATTTGCACGTGCAACATGAGCATTTCCGCAAAACATGCATGAACTTCTACGAGTCATGCATACGCTACATTAGCCGCACGCGCATTAAATGCATGTATATACTCTACAACGTTTGCACGTGCAACACGAGCGTTTCCGCATGTAATCGTCAGGAGTTAAAGGATGCGAAAAAAAAAAGAAACAAAAACATGCATATGCTTTTACGAGTCATGTATACGCATGCATATACTGTACGGCGTTTGCACGCGCAACATGAGCATTTCGGTCCAGTTGGGAGTCGCGCGCTCCGGGTGAAGTTTTAAAAGGATTTCGCAGCTGGTTAACGGTGATGGAGTGTATGCGGCAATCTATTGGCTGTGGGCTTTGTAAATTTCACTCGGCGCAGTCCAATGGCAACTGAGAGAGAGAGAGAGAGAGAGAGAGAGAAAGAGAGAGAGGTCCAGCTTTGGTGTCTCTCCCTTTAATCTCTCCGTCTTTCCTCTGTAGAGGCAACCTGAATCTCTGCATTTTAATGCTCGAGCGCATTGCATTGATAAATCCGGATCAGCCACAGTGTCGCTTCTTCTTTTCTTCTTTTCATCGGATTGTTTGGATTGGATCTTTTTTTCTTTGGATTGGACCGGGAAGGATTTTTTTTGGGGAGACTTTGCTGTTTCTCCCTCTCGTTTGTTGCATGTTCATGTTTGGCCATATCCCATGAAGTCAGTGCGCAGCAGCTTGGGGGAGAGTCCTGTACGAAACCAGACATTGCACAGGTAAGAGACACTAAAGCGACTGTGTATGCGCGCGCGCGTGTGTGTATGTGTGTGTTTATTTATGCACGTATGTGCTTTTTTGTTCTGCTCGTTTTGTGTTCGTGTTGTGCATTCGAGTTGTGCCCTGTGCACGTCGAAAAAAAAGGAGCTTGCGCGGCATTTCAGTCATTCATTCATTCCTTTATTTATTTATTTATTTACTTATCTACTTATTTGTATGTATATTTGCCAACCTGATTTGTAAGACTGTGGATTGTGGCAGTCTTTGATGCATGCTTTAATGACGCTCTGTGATGTGCATTTGACTTTTAAATGTATCTCGCAGTCAAATATACGAGTTCGTGTGCACTGGAAGTATTTACCGCGCGCGCCACTGATGCACAGGTTTGGGGTTCAGCCAAACTGCTCTCTTTTTATAGGAGGTAAAATAATAATAAAATGTAAGAAAGAAAAGTGCTGGAGATTTTTTTTTCCACAGGTTTATTTTGACACTTACCTGTGGCACTTTATTATTATTATTATTATTATTATTATTATTTTTAATACATTTGAGTAGCACTAGAGCTCTGTAGGTTATTGCCGGTGATTTTGAGGCAGTGGGGGTATAAGAGTGATGAGGAAATGGGTTGGGGGGGGGGTTAAAGCTATAAAGCAAGGGCATCTTCAATCGTAACTCAAATGCAAACTCCACGCATGTCCGCGTGCGGAAAAAACCCAGAAAAGACGCACACTCGAGTCAGGCGCGCGCCGTGAGTTTTTCAAATACGCACCAAAAACCCCGACATTTCTTTTTCCTCTTCTGTGAAGATGCAATGCGTCCGGTCGGGTCTGGTCTAACCCCTTACCACTTGCTCCACACACACACACACACACACACACACACACACAGTCCCGCACTAAGCCGCAAGGTGGTACTGTGGACATCTGCATAAGCAGCAAGGTGGGAAGCCAATTCCCTTTGACTAGAACCGCGCATGCGTGTTAACCTTGCACTCTTTCTAGCACTTCTTGCATGTCGTCTGACTCATGGTTATGCATAAAGAGTCATTTAATAACATTATTAAAAAAAACAAAAAAAACACCCTAGTGGTGTTGGTGCTCCGCATTACCGACCGAGTGAAAATTTCATGACCTGACCTCCAACCTGACATTTCAGTCGTGTGTTATTCAGGGGAGTTGATAAGACGCCCCTGACGGACGGACTCCCTTCCTCTGACCCTAGATAAAATCCGATCTGCACACAGATGTGAGCCTGTTCACGTCTACAGAACCCGTCCCCCTCCAAAAAAAAGTCTCATTACATGCCTGTGGAAATCTATCTTTACAAGCCAGGCGATTGAGACGTATTGATTTCCAATCAGGTTGGCCTACAGCTGTGCAGTGTCTCTAAACAACCACACAGGGACCCGTCTTCTAGTGTGTAACTCTTAAATGTTATCACCACAGCCTTCTGACTATAAGGGTTGATATTTATTTCGGATCCATATCGCAGCAGTTGCTCTCTCTTTCTCTCTCTCTCTCTCTCTCTCTCTCCCGCTATCTCTATCTCTGTGTGTGTCTTCGGATGGCCAGCAACACAACACAACCGACACTTTTTCCCATTCACTTGTATCTCTCTGGGGTCCCTGTCCTCATTCTCTCAGTCGCCAGAACTGAGGAACCTCTCAGGAAGAATAAATATCGCGCTGGCCATGTTGAATAGGTGATAGCGGGTGCGTTTAGGGCAGTTGAACTGTCGCTTCTCTTCTTTAAAGTTCACCCAAAGGTCAACGCCAGCTTTTTTCTTCCCCGCTTTGTTTCCTTGTTCCTCTTTCTCCTTACTGGTCCAGCTGGGAAATGGCTTCACCCCGAGCATGTGGCTGTCTCACTCCGCACTTGATCGGATCCCTGCCCCTCAGCCTCCTACCAGATCTTTTAGAATAATTAAAATGCAAATGAAAAGCCCTGTACCTCCATTGAAATT
>JAOVVF010000027.1:11426473-11441296 GCA_028565595.1 Duopalatinus emarginatus
TATAGTTTTTGAGTGTGTGTGTGGCACCCTGGTGCCCGAATCCAGATAACGTCATCATCGTCATTTGGCTGTGGTATATGGGCTGGATGAAGTATGAAGATTTAGGCAATAGATTTGCTATCTGCTATCTGGTGAATTCATTCATACACATTCACACATTCTTTCACACGCTCATTTTTGCATAATGGCGATTTGGAGTAGCCTCTATGTAGTCCATAGAATATGAGAGCCTGTTACCAGTATCTTGTAGATATTCATGTAGCTCCTGTAATATTGCTGTAGATCTTTTGGCAGTGTTTTGTTGTTGTTGTTGTCCTTTCACCAATTTTGGAGAGACGCCCTCTTCTCGGTAATGTATGTCACCGTGTTGCCCCAGTGTGAATGGTTGATTTATAGTACAGTCATATGCCCTATTTTTACGCCCATAATGGCACAGTCATAAGTCCTATTATAATTTTTTTTTTCATTTAACCCCATTAAAATGTTTCTGTTTGCATTTTCTTCAATGTTAGGTTGCTGGGTCACACTGGAATGTGTTAAAGGGGTGTATGGAGTTTTGTACACCCTTACTATTGCTTATAATTTGAACTGAAAGATTTCACTGAGCCAGAATCAGGATTTTAAATCTCAGTCGTCTTTATCAAGCTGATACACCATTGTGAAGTGTCTTATTGTGCAGGTACAGTCAGAGGTGTGATGCAGTTACAGTTTAGACTGTTTTTTAATAAATAACAGAGAAAACGTGTCGTGCCTAATGTAATTAAATACGTAAATGTAAAATAAAGGAGAGCTCTGGGGAAGGATTATGTAACAAATCAATCCCTCTTCCCAGCTCATATCCAGCTGGGCTTAATGACCATTCTTGTGCATAAATAAGGTTGTTAAACATGCTGCATGATTAATATTGTTTTTAACTGGTAACCAGCCAGAACGTTTAATGCACAGCTTCCAGCATTATCGCTCTTGTCAGCACATTTTGGTGGATCGATACTCTTCTAGGCAGCAGCGTTAGAGGGGGAGTGAAAAAGATGTTTAAGTAAGATCACACACACACACACACACGTGCACACACACACGTGCACACACATACACATACATATACGTACAAGTCCTAGTTAAGCATTATTCCAAAATATTAGCATTTCGTATGCCAGGGCTATTTTGGTTTATTGCTAATAAACATTTTTATTCCTATATTTGTTTTGCACCAAGTAAAAAAAAAAACCAACAACCTCATACCGCGTTCTAGTAATCTGGTTCTTGTTGCATAATTATGTCATTCACGCTTTGTTGATGATGGCAATGTGGTCGTGCTTGCGGTCAATCCACTCTCAGACAGCAATCACATCAAGTGTTGAAAGGGAAGTGTCTGAAGGACAGCTGCATGTCCAGTGTCACTCAAACTGTCGATCTGTCCCGGGTGTTTGGACAGAGCTGCTTATAATGCTGCCGGAAGCTTCTGGCAGCTTCATTTTTTTAAAATACAGACAGAGATTAGCGAGAACCAGGGAGATAGGGGCAGAGAGCCGATGAAGGCCTAGCCTTAATCCCAGCGCCAGAGACTGCATTAATGCTTAGTAATATCTCTAACCTGGAACTGCAGGACGCTCTGGAATACCTGAGTGGCTCGTAAACAACTTTGTCTGGAGGAGACCAGCCTTGACTTTAGTCACTAATCAAGAGAAAAAGAGTGTACGCCAAAATGAGTAACAGGCAAGGGAAGCCAGTGTTTATTTATTTATTTGTTTATTTATTTATGTATTTATTGGTGGGGGGTGTTCTAACAATTTGTTAATAATAAACCTTTTTTTTTTTTTTTTTGAAAAAAAAAACCGGATTTAATAATAGTATTTCCCCCTTGGTAAACAGTGGCACCAGGTTAAGCAGGTCAGTCCAGATCTTGTTTGGAAATCAGTGGCTTAATTGTTTAGGCCATGGGTTACTGATCAGAAGGCCCGATGTTCAAGCACCAGTTCCACCAAAGCTTTAACTGTTGGGCCCCTGAGTAAGGCCCTTAACCCTTAACTGCCCCAGAGGTGTAGGGACATGGCTGACCCTGTGCTCTGACCCCAACATACTAATAAGCTAATTTTTACTGTGCTGTAGTGCATATGTGACAAGTTAAGGCTTCCTGTTCTATGAAAAAATTCGCTGACCTAATTAAACATTACAGAAAGAGATGCTACAGTCTTAAATAAAAGTGTGAGTGCAAGTAAACCAGTGTTTTGCCCCAAGTATTGCAATACCTAAATTTTAAAAAAGATGTTGCCCTGTCTAATGCCAGTATAAAGTGATCATAGTTTTTGTAACTAGACTTCTTATTGACTTTGTGAAGTGTCAGTGGGTTGAAGTCTTCATTAAGAAGTAAACATGTTTTGGCAATTGTGTCCACCCCAAGCCCCTGGCTATCTGTTCTGGGGGTCTCGAGTTGCCAACATTGTAATCCCTCTAGCCTCATGTCAGCATGACCAACTAAATATGTCCTCTGCTTACACATACCCCTTATCCTCTTTACCCTGAACCGTTGTGGTCTATAACTGCACCCTCTGGAGGGGAATGAGGCCAAGTCTGGCCTAGAGAATGGCACAGACACCCTGGAGGCTGCCATGAGGCATTGCTAATGGGTTTAAACCACTTGGCTAATCTGTCAACAAGTCGCAATGTTTTGCTCGCTGAGTATCTTGTTTTGTGGGGTTGGTGAGCACGATTCAAGCTGTTCAGAGCATTGGGGCATAGTTGAGATATGTAAAGGAATGGTATTTGCTTCTAGAGAAATAAGAGGCAGCCATGAGAAGGGGACTATCACCACTGAAGGGCTTTCAAGTTAAGCGGGCGGGCTTGGTCCTTGCATTTAATTTTATGTGAACTGATTAATTTGAACTTGAAGCATCACCAGGACCAGAACACGTATGTATTCGTGTCTTGAGTACCACTTTATATCAAGTTCCTCAAATGCATACTATGAGTCATGGCATTGATGATTTAGAACATCACAGACACTGCGAAAGCAATGACATAGGTTTGTGAAAGCAGAGTCAGAGATCCTGCTCTGCCGAGAGTACATTATAATTATAATTGAGTCATATAATTGAGCAGGTTTTTCCCCTTCACAGCAAGGATCTTGCAAAGGTCGCTGCCAAGCTGTCACTTTTTTCCCCCCATATCGTTGAATGACTTATTTTAAACACAGCACTAAATAGGACACTTTCACATTCATGTTCCAAAAGCGCAGCCAAAAATTATGGAAAGTAAAATGGAAGTAACCCCGACCTTTTGCAAACAGATGGCAAAATAACCCTCATAAAAGCACACCCGAGATGATTCTCTGTTCGTCCGAAATGCACCTTTGCATGTCTTTTTGATCCTATTGTCAAGATGATGGGCTCAGGCAGAAATAAAATTTCGGATTATTAGGGCAGTCATTAGTGCCCTCTACACAGAGCAACTCCTTTAGGAGCATGTTTTAGAGCTATGTTTCACACACTTGCTGCTTTGATGGGCTAAAAGGTGAGGAGGTCACAGTGATAGAATTAGTATGACAAAAATAACACAAATGGCATCCAGAAACTTTTATCTTAGGCTGTATGTCAAAGAAGAGTCATTTAGAAACTCTCAAGTAACATCTTGTTCTGTAGACCTTAGTTGCCAGTTGCAGAGGAAATCACATTTGAAAAGCTGGCAAATATGCATCTATAAACATGTGTAATCAAAGCTACTACAAGTACTATGTCATTATGGCTCAAAACAGCATGGGGCAACCGTGGGCTTTAGAGCAGCCATGGGCTTACGTTGAAGGAACGAGCCTTGTGACCAGAAGATCACCATTTCAATCCCCACAACTGCCTTTAAACAAAGCACCTAACCCCCAACGGCTCCCCAGGTACTATGAATAGGGGTTGCCAAGTGTGTTCACTTCCCCACCAGTTTTATTTCATATGTTTCACTGCATGAATGGATTAAATGGAGGTCAAATTTCTCTGTGTTCAAGCACAGTAGGTCAATATTCACTTTCACTTTCACTTTCACTCAATATTTATATTTTTTCATATAATATAATTTGTCTCTGATGAGCAAGCCAGAGGCAATGATGGCAAAGAAAAACTCCCTAAGGCCTCCCGAGAGTGAAAAAAAGGTTTGGGTGACACCAAATAACTCAATTATAAACAATCGCTATAGAAAAAACAACTATTTACTGATAGACATGTGACCGATGGTTAAGTCCTAGTTTTCCTGTGATCCCTTACAGTCTAAAGCCAAATCCATGGTTTCTAAATGTCGGGTGGATCCGGAGAGTAGAAGGAATCAGAAGGAATCGCATATCAGGCGATAGGGCGAAAGGCGATATGCGATATCAGACAGCTGTGGCCTAGTGGTTAGGGAACCGATCTCGTGACCGCGGGTTCGGTCCCCACCCAGGGCAAGACATGACTGAGGTGCCCTTAAGCAAGGCACCTAACTCCCCTAACTGCTTCCCGGGCGCCATGGTTTGGAGGTGCCCCCCACTCCGGGCAAGTGTGTTCACTGCCCCGTAGTGTTCACTGGTAAAACACAGTAAAGCAAAATAGTTCAGTTTCACTTTCATAGATCCAGCGCCACAAAATGAAAGTTAATGAATATATGTGTGGCAGTGAGGATGGCTTTGACTGGTAGGTGTGGCAAAACTGAATGGATACTTATGTGGTTATGAATGAAGCGTAATAATATTTAGTAAGTGCCTTTAACTCACAAGAGGCAGACCCGATGCTATAAGAACTAACAGTATTTTTTTATTTGCTAAATGAAACAATAAAAACGTGCATAAAAAAGGTGCCTTGCTGACTTCCTGCCTGCTGCTTCCTCGGTCCACCTTTCTACTGAACAGGTATTAGGTGCTGAAAAAGGCCCATCACCATGGAAACCTTGCCCTACACCAAGATCATTAACAAAGGCAAAGGGAGTAAAAATAGATGCACAGGTTTAATTAGTCACATGTTAATCTCCTGCCACTCACCACCACTGCAGGATAGATGCTAAATGTTCCACTACTTTTTTTTTTTTTTTTTCAATAATCCAACAATGCTCAGTCATGCCTGCAAAGAACCTGGACGAGTTTTCCTTATTCTACTTCTGTTGTTATATTCTGTGCCAACAGGATTTCTAAGCACAGGGGATCAGGCTGCCAAAGGAAATTATGGCCTGCTGGACCAGATTCAAGCATTGCGGTGGATCAAAGACAACATCCAGGCCTTCAAAGGAGATCCAAAAAGGGTGACGATATTTGGATCAGGAGCTGGAGCTTCATGTGTCAGCTTGCTGACCTTGTCCCATTATTCAGAAGGTATGTGCTAGTAAATTACTGCTTATTTAAAGTGTGTTAAAATGTCTTGTCTCTCAAATGTCTATGGCAGTGGTTTTGGGATCTGTAAAGTATGGCCAGGGCTTTGTAGGAATTTTGAAGTATTATTCATCATTGGGTCCTTATAGTTAGCCTGGTTAGACTGGATTACTTGAGCTGAATAAGTTTATCTGAACCTCAGTAACACAAAAGCAAGTCTGCCTATAAATAATGTCAACTTGATACTAATCTGTTCTGTCAGTGGGGCTCTAGGGCCACGATAAATAGCCAGAATATGATTGTACAAATCTAAATAATGAGCCAAATATTTGAACAGTTGGATTTGCTTCCTAAAACACTTCTGTACTCATGAGGTTCATGGAATTTATATTACAGTTATAATGAGTCTCTGGATGCAAAAAAAAGAACTGTGTGAAATGCCATATCCAAATTTAATGGTCTGAAGACTCCATTCATGCTAACAACATGGTAATGGCCTGTCAAGTAAGATCACGGATGCCACTCTAAACAGACTGTCCGTGAAAAATTCCACAGCCGGTGTAACAATGTTGCGATCCAAGGTTTCACTTGTATTTAATAGACCCAGTAATCCAAAGCAATTTACAGAAGTTCTTTGTAGTCTTTATCAAAAAAATATCCTCATGCAATTCATTAAGTCAGGGTGTGAGAATAACATCAAGCTAAAACCCTATTAGAGGAGGTTAGTATAGTGAGCAAAAAGGAAACACACAATCTCCAAAGTATGAAATTAATGAGTGACCACTGCCCAACCCTTCAGCCTGCTACATGAACTATTACTAATCTAATATTCACACTTGTTTAACAATTATAACAGTTGAATTATACTTCACTGCAAACCGAAGATTCTCGCACCGCAACAAATAAAGCTATTTTGGACTGGCCTTGGAATACCCTTGTTTTATTCAGATGCTAAAAATAACGAAAAGCTGTTTAACCACTTAGGCCTTTGATAGCTCGTTTCAGACACTGAATGCTGTCCGCTCTTGAGAGCACTCCGGAAAGTTTTTATCCCATTAGAATCTATTTGAATGCAGTAGCTAAAAAGCAGCCCACTGATGCTCAACATCAGCCTAGAAAGCTTACCTTCCGGTGGTGAATTCAGCCCAGATCGAAGTGAAATCTCATAATGGATCAAATGACCTCTGGCAACAGCTCCTCTTCTCCAGAACCTGCAATTCAATCTGGACTGAGGATGTGACACACTTGATTTAAATAATGCGTACAAGATGTGCAGTACTCTGTTGCATTCTTGTCTGGAAGGGTCAGCTATGATTTATGAACATGTTTTGAATTATATAATGCGTACTGTGAAAAGCACTTACTAGCACATTATTTCTACTCTAGCTGCTGGAGTTAGAGATCTATCTTTGAGAGATATGCCTGGGATGTATTTGAATAGTAATCAACCACTATCTTATTATTATAATTCATATAAAAGGATGTGTGCTCAATATAGTAGTGTTACACCAAAACAGAAGAATATCTTATATTGACTTGTATATCTTAAGATTCGCCACTGGGGTGGACTCAGTTGTGGCATGCTAGCCCGGGGAAGGGAGTTCGTAAGGCCAGTTGTGAGAGTATGGGGGGTGCTTGAACAAACAAAATAACACAAGGGGACTGGCGCTTTAGCGTGCCAAAATCACTGACTGTCTGGTGGACTTAGACCTGGTGTAAGCAGGTCTCAAACTAGGATGACCCATAGGGCTTCCCATCTGACTTGCTGCGTTACGGGAGAAAGGGTGGGGAAACTTGCCAACTAAACGAGTGGATATCGGCGTCGTGAAACAGCAAGTAATTAAATAAAAGGTAAACAGAAGCATGCTTGATGCCGAGTAATTAAATTATAGACGAAAGGAAATACGCACGAAAATAAGGAGGGGGAGAGATCCGCCCCCAACGCAGGCAAACAAATCGCACTGCACGATCAGCTGAGCATTATACTCTCTCCCCACTGGTGGAGTGAGGGAGGATTCTTGTTTCTTTATTTTATTATTTATTTCTTTACACCGAAACACGGCAAGGCTCTGCCTCCAAGTGGGCAGGTAAGTCGTGCTGTGTAGGCAGCTGAAAGTCTCACCCTCCAATGGCGGAGAGAGTTGGCTTTGTGGCCAATAAATGAACGAAAGGGATGTGGTTTGCCCCGCCGCTGGAAATCACCAAGGAACCAGGAGGTTGTTGCAGCAGATAGTCAGGATGTGAGAGGCGGACCTTCTGGGCTAGGAGAAGAACAGCTTAGAGGCTGAGGTAGATGGCCTGGTGGCCGAAGAAAAAGCATAGCCATTTGGTCATACCAAATGCCTTACCTTTCCCTGGATAATTTTAATACCTCCATTTGACCTGTGTACTCCAGTGTACCCGACAACCCTCTATAAGGTCTGTAGTTACCAGTGTCCCTGACCTCTTACCCCATGCAAGAGAGCATGGGGAGCCCTAGCTGAATCTCTGCTTAAATAAAGACTCAGCCAGGTGTTCTCTATCAAACCGAGTTGCCCCTGCGCTCCTTGGGAGTTGTAGTCCCACGTCGACGCCTAAGAACTAAAAGTCTGGCGACCGGCTGACTGTGTCAGCTCCCTCTAGTGGCAGCAGAGGAAATGGGCCAACCTACTACAGTATAATGTTGGATTAGGATGTAAGTTCAAATCCCACACCTACCACAAAGTTGCCACTGCTGAACCTTTCAGCAAGACCCATAAGCCTTAACTGCTTAGTTGTATGAACGAGATAAATTTAAGTCTTTCTGGATAAAGGTGTCTACTTGGTGTTAGGACTTTCCCCCTTGCCAGGATTAAGCAATGCCTCTATGTCCCATGACCATACTTCCCAGAATCCACAGTGGCCAGAAAAGATGGCTGCACCTAGCTGAGATACTTCACATCTCACCCTTTGCCAGTCCCCTGCTTACTGACTTTGATGATTGTTTGCACCTATTTTGAGTAACAGCCATGCCTTAGTTTATGTAGACTGAAGTGCCAGAAAAACTGGTGGAAAAGGCCAAACACATTAGACTGATCGTAGGACATGGACGGGTGTAACTAGTCAGAAAGGATGCACACATATCCTTCATCTGTCAGAAACATACCCTATGCCGTTATAGAGCCACCACTAATCTGTATAATTTTTTACACCAGATTTTTTTGCTGCGTCAGTGCATTTAGGTCCTATGTTTTGTACAGTTAAATTAGAGTATCATAGCTAGGTGTGGCTATCTTACCTGGCTGCCATAGATTCTGGAAAGTATAAACACACGGCACAGGAGCATGCTGAAAGACTTTCAGAGGCAGAATGTACGTATCATTCTGATGGTGGTGGTGTTAAAAAAATCCCTCACAATTTAAGCCCTTATCCACTTGGGCCTTTAAATCGAAGTGCATTTACAGATCTTTGTATCACTAAACAAATACTGATAGTACAGATAGTACTGTGTTATACCCCTGGTGTAGACATAGCTTTCAACTACATTTCTAAGAATATGGAATGGATTGAGGGCTCGTTTTCCTTCTGTGTCACTGAATCATCAGCTCCAACCCTCTAGATATCTTTTTCTAGGACAAAATCTGCAACACGTATCTACTGCCATGACTTTATGCATGACTGATCTGACAGAGGTCCAATACAAAGGTTCATGTGTTTTTGTCAGCACGCATGCCAGACGCACAGCATCCGCAAGGCTAAATAAAGTGATGGAAAACAAAAGCCGTTAGGAAGATGATAACTCTGTGCACAGTCACTCCTCATATTGCCCTGATTGAATCACTAGACTAAGATGATATAAATAGAAAGTATGGGCAAAACATCACACACACACACACACACACTAACACACAAACACACTCACACACATGCAGAAACAGTTCCTGGTGTGCTGTGGCCTATTTACAAAGTGGCAATACAGGAAAAGTAATTTTTACCCCCTATAATGTTCCTATGATAACATGGAACATTTTCATCCACTTCAATCTAGTTCCACTATGTGCTTGCATTTGGAAGTATAATGAAGTAAGCCCCATGAGATTTTTTCAAGTTACATATCTGGATGAAAATAAAAAAGAGGCATCAGAATAAAATCAGGCAACAACAATAACATTATGAAGATCTTGCAAGAAATTCCATAGAGATCTGGATAAAGAGGAAATGAAGCCCAAGTTATTGGACTGTGGCAAATAATAATAAAATTGGGATATCTGTTTCTGTATTCCAATGCACTGGGTTTGAAATGAAATAGTAAAGATAAGATTAAAGTATAGTGTGGGATATTAACCTTAATTGGAGATTTGCATCTCTACTGGTAGAGTCATAATCATATGGGAATCATGGGATTCATGTCACACATGTTGGATGTTGTTTTTAGTCTGTTACAAATATGTTTAAATTGAGAATTTCTTCCTTCTCCCAAATCTACCTTGCTGGAGGATTAACCTGAAATTACAAAGTGGTCACTGTAATTGGCAATTGGTATCCTCCCCTGCCTTTATCCCTGTCCTGGTTTATTCTCTGCACATCACCATTGAGTTTCAGCATTGATCGGAAAAGTTACCCGGGTGCTTCAGCTTTTAGCAAAGTGGTCTGAGTGCACTAATGGCTGCTTATTTCTTCCCGTTTGTAGATCTGTTTCAGAAAGCCATCATCCAAAGTGGCACGGCTCTATCCAGCTGGGCCGTCAATTACCAGCCAGCCAAGTACACACGCTTACTTGCTGAAAAAGTAGGCTGCAACATGCTGGACACCATGGAACTGGTGGAATGCTTGCAAAATAAGAACTACAAGGAGCTGATCGAGCAATACATCACACAGGCCAAGTACCACATTGCATTCGGGCCTGTCATAGACGGCGATGTCATCCCCGATGACCCGCAGATCCTCATGGAGCAGGGCGAGTTCTTGAACTATGACATAATGTTGGGCGTCAACCAAGGCGAAGGTTTTAAGTTTGTGGATGGGATCGTAGATAGTGAGGATGGTGTGTCAGCCAACGACTTTGATTTTGCTGTGTCGGATTTTGTGGACCACCTGTATGGTTATCCGGAGGGAAAGGATACGCTCCGAGAGACTATCAAGTTCATGTACACCGATTGGGCTGATAAGGAGAATCCGGAGACCAGACGCAAGACTTTGGTCGCATTATTTACAGATCACCAATGGGTGGCACCGGCTGTAGCAACGGCCGACCTTCATGCGCAATATGGATCGCCAACATACTTTTACGCTTTCTATCACCATTGCCAGAGCGAGATGAAGCCAAGCTGGGCGGACTCTGCGCACGGAGACGAGGTACCTTACGTGTTCGGGATACCAATGATTGGCCCAACTGATCTGTTCAATTGCAACTTCTCCAAGAACGATGTTATGCTCAGTGCAGTGGTGATGACGTACTGGACGAATTTCGCTAAGACAGGGTAAGTGCCTCTGTAAACATATGGTGCCCTTTTCCCCCAGTTGATATCTGTATCAATTTAATACCCTACAAAGGAAAGAGGAAATCATGCACTTAGTGCAGTTAAAGTTCCCAGTGCTCGGAAATGTCATTGATGTACTCAGGAAGTTATAGTCTGGGACAATGACACCACTATGTGCTTAGAGTGAAAGCTAATTTTATTTTGCCAGTGAGTGTTTTATTTAATAAAAAGGCAGAAGAAGGTTACTGAGGTGTCTTTGAGCCCATAGTCACAGCACTTGCTGCTTGTATCTCTAAGACAATACAATCCAATCCATGTAATGCATCAAAATGTATTCTTTAAGAACTTTATACAAGCCGAAAATTTACATTTGGATGAAAAAGTAGAGCTAAAGCAGTGGAACATTGCTTGTGCGTCAGATTTTTACTTCCTCCAGACAGAATGTACTTTTTCTCTGTTGATTTTATTTCCGAGCACACTAACTTGTCACACAGGCCATCTATTTGAAGATAAATTGCTTAGCTCCCCAACTATTTCCCAATTTCTGCGTTTAGCCGTGACAAACTTTCCCTCCAGTGAAAGACTCTGGAGAACTGCAGAACTGATCCTAGGTATTCTGAAACATGTGAGCCAGACGGACTCTTGTGTTTTAAAGTACATTGTGAGAACAACAAGGTTCCATCTATCACTCTAAAAGGTTCTTTGTCTTGTTCCTCTGCAGCGACCATTCAAAAGTTCTAGAGGTTGAAATGAATTCTGTAGAGTTCTTAAACCATCCTAATATCTAATGCACTAATTTTCTTCCACTGCTCATAATGTCATAATGATATTTTTGAAAATGTAGATATATATCTATATTGGTATGGGCAGATCCTAGATTATCGTCAGTGAAATCTTGTGAGCAAAATCACATTCATTTAAATGAAATTTGCTATAGTAAGGAAATTTGTACTGACACCAAGTTTAAATTTGGTGAAATTTGACATCCAAATTTATAACCTTAACCAGTAGCACTCATACTTGGGCGGCACATAATGGTACTGGTTACTGCTTATTACTGGTTAGCACATTCTCCTGTCAGTGCTAGGGTCTTGGGTTCAAGTCCCCAACTGGGTGGAGTTCCTATGTTCTACCCGTGTCTGTGTGGGTTTACTCCAAGGACTCTGGTTTCCTCCCACAGTCCAAAAACATGGAGGTTAGGTAAATTGGCTATTCTAAATTACTCTGGTGTATGAATCAATGTGTATGAAATGCAAGTGTGTACATGCCCAGATATGGATTGGCACTCTATGCTGGGTGAACCCTTTACTGCCCGATGCTGTCCTCCAGGTGGATGGTCGTTTATGGCTGAGGGTACACTGTGGGCTGCCACTTCTCGCCATTGAGTGTTGATTGTAAAGCATCCTTGGGTTTCTTCAAAGGTTGACGTGTTGAAAGTGTAACTTCACTTCACTTCACTTGGCTGAGGTGATCTGAGAGAGTGGGGCTTTGTATAGCAATACTGTAGATAATGCCCAAATGGACAAAACAATAATCATAGCTGCATGCACATGAAAGCACGACATTCAGAATATAAAAATGGTACATTAACACAAGGTGGCCGGGTACACACACACAGTCAAGAATTTAAATTACATGGTATAGTATATCTTTTGCGGGTGTTTATTTAAACGGTTTATGGTTAAAAAATAGCACTAAAATAGGTTACTTTTTGCGTCACCAATCTTCTGGCCTCTCCTTGGCCCCGCCTACTTCTCTCAGTCTAGTGTGACTATGTCAAGATTTATATCTTGAATACTGTGTTTTGGGGGGGCTTTAATTATGTTTGTCTTTTTAGCATCTAGTCATGTCACCCAAATAGCTATGTGAATACTACTTTAAGACCTGACACTGTTTTGTTTAAGCACACACACAAAAAAAAAACTCACCAGAACTAACTGCTCTGAAATGTAAATGATTTACACTTTATGTACGAAGTGTTGAAATGAGAAATGAGCACAACTGGGGAAAACCTTAATTCGACCACGACTGGGGTCAAACTTCCATTAAAGTTAATACTGTTAACAATTTATATTCCTGTATGTATAAATGAAAAAATCACAGGTACTATCATTTTTCTTTCAACTCTTCTGTTTTCTTGCTAAGTGTTACTTTATTGCAGTTGTTAAATATTAAATATTAAATAAAAATGCAATACAAACCATAACTGTAGATTTGCAAAAGCCACATAACTGCATTTCTGGCAATACGTGCAGGATTTGTACAGTATATGTATTTTTTATGCCGGTACCATACACAAGATGTCATCAGTTTATAGTAAATGTTTGCAGTCATTCATGGTTTAATATCATTATTGTGTTGAAATTGTTTCAGATGTCATTTAGGTTTTATCACAACTCCCTAGGAACTCTATACTGTGTGTGAATTTAGTTTAAAGGAAGCATTAAAAGTGGATAAAAGCCCACAGATGTTTAGTTCAAGGTTTAGTCCTGCACTCCTATTTACTCGACTCAGCTTAAGCTGCATTAACCTACATTATGTAAAGCTGCTATGAAAACACTTACAGAAGCTATAGTATATTTTCTGTGTAGCCTAAACTAATCTGAAATATGTTTACACAGAACTGTAAATAATATGTTCTCCTTGTATATTACAGGAAAAAAATGCCATGCACAGTAATTCAGTTATGATAAATTCTAATATCGGGATTTCTGCCATTAAGGAAATGTACATCTTTTTTAGCTAGAATGAACCGTGACTGTGTTGGATGTTGCCTCAAGACACATTAAATGCAAAAAGATGTTCTTCGTTTTTTGTCCTCATATAAAAAAGCGAGTCATGGCACTGAATGCTGAATGGTGAATGCCTCAAGCTGAAGATAGAGAAAGAAGGCAGGGCCAAGTTTGCTTTTTTTTTCAAGGTTATTTTTAACCATGAACTTTCTATTTTTGTTTTGTACATGACTAGACACTTGAACATACAGTATGTGACTTGACTGTTAAAATGTTAGTTGTTTTAACAGAATGTGTTTAGGATAATGTGCAATAATGTGCAGAATACGGACCATGCCTGTAATTCAAATGTTTTTGTTTTCTTTCCAGATGTATTACTAACCAGTGGTTCGCATACAGCATAAGCACCATGACATACAGAATAAAACAGGCTTGCAATAATAGACAAAATATACAATGAAAATTTAGAAAAACGTGGTACAGGTAGTGCAGGACTGCGAAAGTACGACAGGGCATTGATTCCATGTTCTGTAGGCATTGAACACCATACTTCCTGCAAAAACGAACCACAATTCTGAGATCTGGTCACTTATAAGGGAGTGGCAAACCCTAACCCTCAGATGAGTGTTTCTCTAACAATAATGTGGTGTCTCTGGATGTGTATGGCAGCACATTGTCCTGTTGGATGAGGCCAAACCATCAGAATAAATTCAGGAAAGGAACGGGTGTATCTCGCCAGAAAGGAGGAACACATGGTGTTCACCAGTCAGAGACGTTTGTAGACATACCAGGGGTCCTATGGAACCATAAATCTTTATGGCTTTATGTAAGGCACCGGCAGATGCGAATATAGGACGTGCATAGGTGCCATTGCTATGTATTTAGCATTTTCTGGTGCTTCAGTATATAGACATTTCTTGTGCAAGGACGCTAATAGATGTAATTGTCATCTACATCTTAGCGGGTCAGTTTCTCAGAATGCTAACAAGCTCACAGCTCTTTCAGTCTGAGGCACTTATGCACATGCACAAATATCACAATTTTATAAAATATTAATAATAAAAGGACAATGCATTATTTGATATTATTAGGAAGAAATTCCTAATATGTGACAAATAAAACATGAAAGCACATGCTGTTGTTGATCTGTAAAGAGTGTCAGGTTGGTGTCATGTGTTCCAACATGAAGCAAAGTTTATTTATTTATTTATTTATTTGTTTCACAATAAAAGCACTTATACCTGTGATCACTTATACCAGGAGTGT
Source organism: Duopalatinus emarginatus (assembly GCA_028565595.1). NCBI lineage: Eukaryota > Metazoa > Chordata > Actinopteri > Siluriformes > Pimelodidae > Duopalatinus > Duopalatinus emarginatus. The sequence continues at coordinate 11,441,224 of JAOVVF010000027.1, forward strand.
CAAACTCAAATACACAGTGGGCCAAAATTTAAAATTAATCAAAGCCGCGGGCCAACGTTGAACAAATGAACCT
>JAOVVF010000027.1:11441654-11454016 GCA_028565595.1 Duopalatinus emarginatus
TATTTCTAGTTGACGTCTAGTTGACGTGTATTTCTAGTTGACGTCTAGTTGACGTGTATTTCTAGTTGACGTCTAGTTGACGTGTATTTCTAGTTGACGTGTTCGTTACTATTTCTAGTTGCGCTTGTCATTCTTCTCGTTTTTTTCCTTGTTTTGTAGCTCCTTCCTCTAAAGATGTGGAGAAAGGAAGAAAGAAAAGGAAATGAGATTAGGACAGATCGAGAACAAATGTATTTACCAAATGAGATTTGAACATTTTCTCAAAGTTCTTATTGAGAACGTTTCCTGTTTCTCAGCTGTTTTAACTGTATAACAGATCAGTTCACAGTCTGTGAACGCATTAATGCCTTATATATGTATATAATATAAAAATATTTTACATTTTAATTAATAAAATTTGTATTTATGGTTTTTAATTTGTCATCAAAAAAAAAAAAGACAGCAGTGTGTCGCTGATCCAGAAGCCTCCTTTCTCCTCTGAGAGCATCTTAACAATCGGTACTTATTCAAAACTTGGTGGACTTCCAGATTTCTAAGTCCTATTAAGTTATACAGCATCACATTTACAAATGACAAAGTTATCAAGCAGTACACAGATATTATGGTTTATAATCTGTTATAACGCACCCAGAGCAATATTTCAGAGTATAGAAACTCTATCATTTCCATGCCTAAAACTCCAGCCAAAATGACACACCTTGTAATAATCCAAACAAACTCATCAGTGATGTTCATGAGTTAAAAAGAAAAGATGAACAACGATATTTGTTTTGGACAAACTTCTAGTCTAGTAATAAGTGAATGAATTTGATTTTAATTTAACTTGTCTTGCTATTAGTAGCGGCTAACAGAACTGTCATAGCTAGTTGTGTAGCAACGCCACAACACGATGTTTACTAAACATCATAACGTAGGCATATGTAAATATATCAGTAACTTTTTATATAAAGCATGTCGCTCCACAGCAACCTCTGGTGGGCCCTGGACCCACTTACCAGTAATGTAGACACACCCCTGCTGTCTGTCTGTCTACTTTGTTGTTGTTTTAATTTAAAAAAAAGGTGCATTTCCTGATTAGCTGTTGACATCCAAAGAGAATGAGATGAGAAGTGATATTTAGCCTGCAACCTGCTGTGATGGAGCTAATTTACTCTGATGTAGATGGATCATTTATGCTATGTGGTATAGACTATGGCCAAAACCTGTCCACTGCACAAACACCTACCTGACCATCACCTAAGTATGTGCTTGTTGTACATGCCATTCCAGATTTATTTCACTGTTTTCTGTTATAATAAGCTCCACTCTTCTGGGAAGGTGTTCCACTAGATTTTGGACTTGTGGGGATCTGAGCATTAATGAGGTCAGGTGCTGATGTTGGGTGAGGAGGCCTGGGGTGCAATCAGTTTTCCCATTCATCCTAAAGGTGTTTCAGGGTGGTTGAAAGCCACGTGCTACAGCATACAAAGACATTCTATACAATCCTGTGCTTTGACATTGTAGCAACAGAAGCACATAAAGGTGTTAATACACAATAAATCAGAATGTGTTTGTGCTGCAGTTCATCTCTCAGCCCGTTTCAGTACAACAGTCAAACAAGAGATAAAAACAGATTCAGTGTTTTATCTTTCTGTTTGGATATCAGTCACACACACAGCTATTGAATCCCCGATGTTGAGATTAGGGCTCGGAGCTTGAGCATGACGGAGCATTAGTTTGATAGTTAGCATGAAGAAAGTCTGCGTTTGTAGCCTATGTATAAGAAATCCGGGATATCTCCAGACCTCACGATTCAATTTCATATTGATTCGGTGTTGGGACAGCCTGCAGTATTATTATCCGTCTTACTCTGACATCATATTACACCACAGTGCGGTTCAATCCTCGATTCTGGTTGGTCAATAGGTGTTGTTTTGTTTTATTTATTTATTTATTTATTTATTTAATAGAAGCTCTGTAGTTGCTGCAAAGCAAAATATAGGTTTATAGTTTATTAGTTTTAAAGTTTTGTCACATACATAGTTATACACAGTACAACCTGCAGTGAAATGCTAATTGACTGTCGTCCACAGAATATAAGCTGGGTAGAATATGTAGAAGGAATACAGTAGAATCAAAATCAAATCAAATAAATTCACAGTTATTATAACCTGTTTTTCTAAAGTTGTTACTATAGCTCATATTTGGATGTTATTTTTTCTATAGAAACAACTTATTACCTACTAAGTAACACAGCGACCTACTTGTTGGATGAATCGTAAAAAATTTTTTTTAAAAATGTGCATAGTTGCTTTGATAAAGTAGTAGTTTTTAAAGTAGTCCCTAATGTCTGTTCTTTGTACCAGTCAAAGCATTTAAATAAATTTTAATACTATGGGTCTCAAAACCTAGTGAACTGTCCACATGCAAATTGCATAAATTGCAATGTGAGTATACACAGATAGATAGATAGATAGATAGATAGACAGACAGACAGACAGACAGACAGATAAATAGATAGATTCAACTTTATTGTCATTGCTCGGTACAAGTACAAGGCAACGAAATGCAGTTAGCATCTACCAGAAGTGTAACTGTGCAAATGTAAAAACTGTGCAAATGTAAAAACTGTGCAGATATGAAAAATTAATGTGCAATATCTGCGTGCAAATATGAAAAGTTGTGCAATTGAAATTGAGCATAGTGCAATTGACACAGAGTAATAAATAATGCAATAAATAAGGGTACATGGATTAAAAATAGTAACGGTAGATACAGAATAAATATTGAGAATGGATAAACATTTCACTGAATACAGAATAAATATGTAGAATGGTTAAATATGATATAAAATTTACATATATTTATAATATATACTTACATACATATATTTATGATATATGTCCAGTGAACAGTGAGTGTATTGTGTTATATTAGTCCAGTGTGTGTAATGTGGGCAGTAGTTGTCTTGATGTAGTGTGGTGTAGTGGATAGTTATGTGTGTATTAAGGAGGTCAGTAGTGTATATGTATATGCATATACATGGAATTTGACAGTTTGAAAGTAAAATTTCAACTTCAGATCAAACAAACAAATAGATGTCCACAGGACAGTGCAATGTTTCAGGAATTGAAGATTTCTAAAGTCCTTTGTCCTCTATAAAATGTGTTCTTTAACATTCATGTTTAGGCAATTATTTATTTGTAAATAATTTTATCCTAGAATTAATTTCTTCAGCCATTCATTTCACTGCACTGCTCTATTCAGTGGTTAACTACACATTTATTAATTTGTTTCCTTTTTTGTTTGCCACCATTTTATCAGTTTTCATCAGGCAGTTTATTCCTTTAGTGAACTGCCATCTTTTTCTCTGTGTGTGTACGTGTGTGTATGTGTGTGTCTGTTCAAGCACCTATTCTACATTCAGCTCCATGTATCCCCTCTCCATCTTCAGTGTCTATTTAAAGGTCTCATTCTCTCTTTCATTGTCTCTTCTCCATTTCTTCTCTCTCCTCCAATATAATGAAATCGCAGCCCACAGTATCACTGCAGAGTGACTACCAATAGCTCACCCACACACACACACACACACACACACACACACACACAGTCATCGCACACACAGTCATAGCTAAGAACATTGGAGTAAATTACTATTGCTAAGCTAGTTCATCATGGCGCTAATGATGGTATACTGCAAATGAGTTTGTCAGGTGAATCACTTACTTGTGTTGTAGGCCAGTGCTATGTAGATTATCTGCATTCCAGCTGAGATTTACTGCCTTTTTACAAACTTAAAATTCCCATCATGCACAATTCCCAGTGAGTTACTCCCAATATATATACAATATATAATACAAAACCGCTGGAGACTCATGAGCTATACAACTATACTGCTAATGAATATGGAAACCAAACAAATACGTGAATAAATCAGTAATAAAACAGGATGTCAACTTTGTGGAGTCACATCAGATTTACCCCTCCTACAAACATCTCTGTTCTCAAAAAGAACGAAAGAAAAGGGGGAAAAAACAAAGAAAGGAAAAACTGGTTTCTTCTGTTTTGCATGGTACTCCCTATGAAAACTCCCTATGAGTTTCCCTAAAAAGAATTCAAGAATTTGGATTTGTTTTATGGGAAATACTTCATCATTAAACTCCCTAGCTTCAGCCAACTTGTGCCAAAATCACTGAATATCCCTTTAACAGTTTCGAAAGAAATCAATTCTGCTCATTTACAAAATGCCTTGGCAGCCATACAGACCTAAAAACGGAGCACAAAAGTGATCACTAAGCAACAAAGCAGAAAAACATGTCCACAAATCTTGTTTTTTTTTATGGCAATACTACCCCAAGGCTGACGTGATGCTCTGGGTGTTGAGGTTAATGATATTTCTCTAACGCAGAAAATTTGTGAAAGCTTTGAAAATTAGCCATTAGTTACCAGATCTGTGAGTTTCTCATCATAAAAACTTTGAAGAATAATCAGTAAAAAAAAATCTTTCAGCAGGAATAAATATTAGAAAATTCACTATAAGAAAGCAGTTGAGTTTTCAACAATTGAGTGGTTTTGTTTTGTCAGTATGTTGTTTAACTCATTATCTGTAGAATATAAAGTATGTAATGATTATTGAATGTACCTCCAGAGTATTTGTAACATTTGAACATTTTATTAGTTGAGATTCAACAATTCATGGGTTTACTTTGTCTGTATATTGTTTAACAGGTTATCTGTAACACACATAGGCGTCGCCACCATTCAATCTGAGAGGGACATGTCCCCTTCACATTTCATAATTATTTATTTGAAACCCCCCCCCACATTTAACATAAAACATCAGTTCACCCAGCGCTGTTTCTGTTGCTGCGCAAAAGAATCCATTCCACTTCATCGATAGGAGAAAACACATACCACTGAAAGTCCACTCCGGGTTTTCTGCATGTCAGTGAAGTGAATCTTCAGTACAGAGACAGTTAAGGTGCATGCCAGAGGTCTGTACTGGGATTGGTTCCCACGGGACCTGACACAAATCTGTTAAAAATACACCAAAATACAATAACCCCCCCCACCCCCCTTTAACTCATCCATGATACCCTCCCCCGTCTTCCCCACATTAAAAATGCTTCCGACGCCAATGGTAACACATACAGTGTGTGACAATTCATGGATATTACTATTTGTAACATTTTATTAGTTTATTAGGTTTAGGGGTTTGTTTTAGTGTTAGTGTTAGGGATTTGTGTTAGGGTTGAAAATTTGGTCTAGGTTTAAGGTCAGGGTTTGGGATTAGGATTAGAGGGTTTGGGTTAGGGTTAATGGTTTACAGTAGGGTTAAGTCTGGGGTTAGTATTAAGATTTAGTGTTAGGGATTTGGCCTAGGTGCAGGTTTGGGTTAAGGTAAAGTTTTAAATGTTCAACAAAAATAAAAGAAATTAGTAAATATATTGAATATTGATTTATATTTTATTGTTGATCATTTGTTTTGCATGTTGCTATAGAAATATTACAAATACTTTGTAAAACCTCTGTGAGCAGACTTCTGAAATACTCAATTATCATTGCTTTATGTAGCTGAAACTTAAAAGTTTCAATTATTCCAAAGTAGTGATTTAATGTTTTAAGAGAAGTAAGGCAGAAGAGTGGATGTTGAGGGTTTTTCCCCCTCCTAATCTGAATATTCTGGTTTACATAGGAGCCTGTAATTACTGTGTAAAAAGTGTGATGACTGACAATCCTGTCTTAATGGTCAAATAAAACTCCTGAGTGCATAATGTATGTAGGAGTGAAGCCATTATAACAACAAAAAAAAACACACAAACCTTTATAATGCTAATGCACTGAGTAAAAGGGGAAAGTGTTTCAGGACTGCGTATCTTTATTTAGAAACCTTTTACACCTCTCTGGCTTATTCGCCTACCCTCTGAATAAAATGTACAAATGCTAAAGTGGCTGTATTAAACAATAAGTTACCTCCCCCTACACCCTACAAAGTTTTAAGTGTCTGCAAGTTGGTGTGTCAATTGCTCTTGATCTTTTAACATTGATATGTGATATACTAACATTACTTATTATTGTTACTAATCTCCTGAATGTACTTCTCAAGACTTATGCACTTTTTATTTTTTTCATTTGAACAGAGATCCAAATCAACCAGTACCACAGGACACTAAGTTCATACACACAAAACCCAACCGGTTTGAAGAAGTGGCCTGGTCCAAGTACAACCCCAAAGATCAGCTGTACCTTCACATTGGCCTGAAGCCAAGAGTTCGAGACCACTACCGGGCCACCAAAGTGGCCTTCTGGCTTGAACTTGTGCCTCACCTTCACAACATCAATGAACTGTTTCAGTACGTCTCGACCACTACCAAGATTCCGCCGCAGGACACTACGCCATTCCCTTATACCAAACGACTAGGTAAAACCTGGCCGTCCACGACACGCCATCCTGGTATACCGCCTTCAAATACCAAGCAAACCACAGACCAGCGCAAAGGCAATGATCTTGTTGAGGACTCTGCTGTCATGATCGAGACCAAGCGTGACTACTCTACGGAATTGAGTGTGACCATTGCGGTGGGCGCGTCGCTGCTGTTCTTGAATATCCTGGCCTTTGCCGCACTCTACTACAAGAAAGACAAGCGGCGTCACGAGTCCGGTCGGCGTGGTAACAGCCCGCAACGCAACGCCAACTCCAATGCTAACGACGTCTCGCGCATGCAGAGCGACGAACTCGCGTCATTGCAGATGAAGCAGCAGCAACAGCAACTGGAGCAACAGCTTGAAAACGAGCACCGGCACGAATGTGAGGCGCTGCGGCTCACATGCCCACCTGATTACGCGCTTACGCTTCGCCGATCTCCTGACGATGTGCCGCTCATGACACCCAGCACCATCACCATGATTCCCAGCTCACTTAGTGCCATGCAGCCCTTGCACAATTTTAATGCTTTTGTTGGGACTCAGAACAGCACCAACCTCCCCCACGCTCACTCCACCACCAGGGTATAGCTGCACGCTTTCGAAATACCTGCAGACTACCACCTCCTCTCAGTACTATTCTTAGGAAGTCAGGGTTGGTTTACTCCTGGCATTGACTGAAGTCTTGGATGAAAAATTGCTCCACCTGGAGATTGATTCTCAGTGGATAATATTATTTTGCTACATCTTCTTAAAGAATATACAAGTCCAATATGATCTGTTGTGCGGGGGATTAGAAGTGAATGCTACCAAACTTCGTACTGTACTTGGAGCCATTGGAGTCAGGATATTCTACCAAATGTAACTGGACTAGTTTGCTTGCACAGGGGGACATTTAGAGCCTAATGATAGAAGGCATCAAGGATCTGTTAAAGCTTGGTACTCTTTATCCTATACTACACAGTGCAAGAACACTGTATTTTGAACAAATCTACTTTTCCGACACATATTGGACAGGGGAACAGAATTCTAAAATCTCCTAGCCTGAAATGTATTTATGACAAATTTGTAAAGATGAGAATTATGTAAATAGCTGTGAGTTACAAATCCAATACTAAAGAAAATTACAAATGCTTTTATTGTTGTTTTTTGGTTAAAAATATTACTATTAACAAGCTTGTGCTTTTTGTTGAAGTGGCTGTATATATATATAAATATATACCAATCATAACCAAATTGTTTTACTTTTTCATATAAAAGGTTTGTGTTCACATTTCACATGCAATTAAAAAAAAGTAATACTTATTTTAACACACATAACCATTAAGTGTGCGTTTAGTGGTCCTTTATCTTACTGTTCGGCAAATACAGATTGTTCAAAATGTATTGAAGTAAAACTGAAAGGTTAACACAAAGCTACTATGATATTGATACATATTGGCTATCTATGGTTTTTCACATGGTAGTAATGATGAGTCACCTGGAATCACAGCACTGGCCAATGGGACTGGATTTATTTGAATGAATCACATAATGGGGATTCATGATCTGACAATAAGTTTCTCACAGCCTGTAGGTTAGGTTCTGTATTGTTGAAATAGTGCTTGGATTCCAAGTGCCATTGCAAAACAGCTGAAAACTACATCCTGTGTCCCCACCAGCTATAGGTCATTCACACCATCTGCTTCATTCTGTTTTTTTTATTTTTATTTCCATAACTTTTCTGTTACATGCACCACTGCCTGACCTGAAAATGTGGCCAGCGATGTACTGTTTAGATTTTAAAAAATGGGCAAAAGAAATAGCCCAGGCAGTGGATTTTGCTATATTAGTTGGATATGTTTGTAAAGAAGTATATGTTAGATATTTCTACTTGTCATATGCTAGCAATATGTATTGTGCCAGGCTTGTGATATTTTGGGTTACAACGCAAGTGAATGAATGTAAATAAAAATAAACTATAAATGATGTTAAAAAAAATCATTAACCCTAATATTTTAGTTCTGCATCCTATAAGAGAGCTTGGACGCGCAAGCGCAATTATTAAAAAAAAAAAAAGCAAATTGAAATTTATAAAGTTACCTTTGTATATTGAATCTAAGATATTCATCATAGGTCCTTCAACTGTCAATAATTCAAGGGTGAAGTATAGGATTCTACATAATAGTTTGTCTTATGTTGTTTGCAGTTTTTGCCTTAAGTGATAGATGATATTTCTGGCTGGATACCTATATAATTTTTTTCTGCAACGTTTCTAATAAAAATCAATATTTTCTACCATTGTGTCAGCTTATCGACTTTTACTGTCAAGAGTCAAATGAAAAAAACAACAACAACAACAACAACAATGAAAAAATGAACGTCTTGATAAGATCTTTGCTTATCTAGTTTCAGTCTAGTTTTTTTCCCCCTTGTTGTAATGTCTTTACTTGGTAAGTGATTATAGAGTGCTCACTATCCTAAGTGAGAACTGCTAAATACATTTAGTTTAATAATGCTTAAAGCTTTGTCAGCATCTCAGAGACTTATTATTGAAGTAAATTACTGGTGCAGGCCAATTTAGAGACATGAGTGCAGGGCTGCCAACATTGCTAACAAGAAAAGCCTATAGCTGGTAAAAAAAAAAAAATCGTCATTTTAGCACAAACACTCCAGTCTATTTGGAGATGTGGAGACGGCTCTACCATAATAAGTGCATTACACCTTGTGCTTTTACCAACCAGGGACCACAACCCCATCCTCTTGTTTTCTATTGGTTTCCAAGACTGAGGCACAAAGCAAAAGTAGCCTCTATTAGGAGCATCCTTATCACTTCAATAAATAGCATTTCCATTGGGAAAATTGGCTTTAGCCAAACGTACTTCCTGCAGCCTTGTTGCCACCCTTTTCAAGTGCCTGAGGTTCATCCATGTTATATTGCCAATGAAACCATTACAGTTAAAAAACCATAAATAAATGCAGAATTCCAAATATTAAAACATTTTACCAGTGACTTTTGAGTCTTTTACATTATGTTTCCAACCGTCACATCCCTTCATTATTAACATTTATTTATTTATTTATTTACTTGTTTCTGAATGCATAAACACTTGGTTTACAATGCAAGTTTGTTGAAGACTTCTAGAGGGTTACTTGGTCATCGTAGCTTCATGCTTTGGGCTTTGTGTCTTTATTGGACCTTAATCACAACTGTTCACCATGTAAGCAAATTTTCTTACTAAACTTCACAGCGAGCTGAGTCCAATAGAGGGTAAGCACTGCACAATTTACAATAAGACATTTCAGGAGACACAAGGCAACAAGTTTCCATTAATGCTTTGTACTGTTCATCATACATCCTGTATCTTCAAAGCTTCTGCACATACCAGCAGGATTACTACAGTAAGTATGTTTTATCTCTGTCTCAATCCCAGTATGATTCTGTTTATTATAGAAACAAAGACTAATGCTTGAGTGATGAGTATTTTCTTTCGAAATCAGTTGGTTAAGCAAAAAATGACAAAATGACAATTTACAAATTGACTGTCAATAATCTAAACTTGCACTTCTTTTGTGAACCAAAACTAAACAGCTGACAAACTCACATATACACAAAGACTCGGCGTCAAGATGTGGCTCTTTGTTGCAGTTGTATTTGGCCTCACTGTGTAAAAATGTAACGAATAGTAAAGCTGAAAGGTGCAATGCATTGACATCCTATTCAGGGTGCATTCCGAGCACATGCCTAGTATTCCTAGGATAGGCTTTGGGTCCACCATGAACCTGACCTAGATAAAGAAGATACTGAAGAAGAATGGAAGTAAAAACAGGCATTGCAACATGCTGGTGAGACAACTAACAGAATTACTGCAAAATGATCTCAAATGCATATGTTTTACCAACTCAGTAGGTCAAACGGAATAGCAGATCAAGCTTGGTGAGCCAGAAATACTTTCAGAGCCAGAAATTAAAAATTCAGAAACTAAATTCACTAATGGCTCTGATTTAGGTTGTGAACCAGTGGATTTGGTGATATATTACAAAATTTTGCTTGAAAGAGAAGTGGTAAAATGTAGATACTAGATGCCTGAAGTCATCAGGTAATCTTTGCCAAGCTACCAAGTCCCTAGGCCTGTGTTTAGGTAATGGGGCATCATGGTGGCCAGCTCATGCAGTAAAACAAAACCCTTGGAATACCACTACAGCAACATACTTGATGATTTCAAAGAGAAGGTTTAGTTTTTAATAAAACACCAGCTGTTGGCAACAGACACATTTCAGTTAAATGTATCTTATGCTGCTTCCCATAATAGCCCCAAGCTATGCTGTTTAGGTTCAAACTCTACAGTGAGGGCTACTGTTGTCCTTTACAGGAAAGGCTTTTATAACTGCAGGACTGTTAAAGGCAATTTTATTCAAATGAATATTTGGTTCAGAGAGGGATGCTTAAGTTCTCTTGTCAATGTCAATGTATTCTAAACATCACCGATATAGAAAAATCTCTATAAAGTGGTGCATGTATCACGTTTACATGCTTTGGCAGATTGTCAGATTCTGTAGATGCCAATGGTTCTCAAAAATCTATTTAGTACCTGATAACTTTTTATAATATCATTGTCTCTTAACCACAAGAACCTCAAGAGGTTACTATGGTCCTTCAGTACACAGGGAGCAATAGCAAGCTCTTATCAAGATCCAGGCATATGAGCAGCACAGGTGAACATAATGGAAAGGCCAACGTACCTATTCATTTTGGAAAGACTCCAAAATTGTCAGGTACTAGCAATCTTAATTCTCCGCTAGTGGTGGTGCTACCTTATTATTTAAAGATTATTCCCTTGAATATGGCAGACTGGCCTTTCATTTCAGGTCTGTAAAGAAGAGAGGTTGTTGGAAGCAATTGAATGGGGCGCAGAGTCAAACAAATTCTGTGCCCTGAAATTAACACTTGCTGCAGGCTTTTACCTGCCATGGAACACAATCTCTTACAGACAAATCAGGCTGTTACATGCTTTAGGGGGGAAAACTGTCTACGAATTTGTGATTTTGAATGCACTTATAGTTTAAAGCATACCTCACCTTTATAAGGGACCATGCCCAAAATCACTACAAAATGCTTATTATTTGTTACCTAGCTTTATGTACTGATAGAAGGGTAGCGAGCATCTCTAACCGGTCCATAACTGCTTTACCTTGCACTTCACTGGTCATAAAACTAATAAGATCAGGGTCTGTTTGCACGATGGCTATATTGGTCTTAAATCCAATGTTAATGCTATTTACAGTTAGTGATAATTACATGCTTCACTGGTGGCTAATTTGCTGTTTTAAGTAATGTGCACACACTAATGTTTGTGTGTAGACTCAAGTCAATTGGGAAACAGCAAGAGGCCCAACTTTCACTCAGCATGATGTCTAAAAATGGGGTCATGTTCTCTCTTCTCTTATCCATCAGGATTTCCGTTTGCTGCATTCATTTATGGGTTGGGTGAACACATATAAGGCTTATGAACATAAACCTTCCTAAATGAAGGACAATGATGGACAAAACTTATAATACTTACACACGGCAAGACATTGCTCTGGAGCAGAAGTGTCAAACTCAAATACACAGTGGGCCAAAATTGAAAATTAAACAAAGCCGCGGGCCAACGTTGAACAAATGAACTTTTTAATATGGACCCATACAAGCTTTGCTTTAACATTGAATATGAAACAAACAACGCTTATATAACTTAATATTGCAGACATGCAAAATCAAATTTTAAATAAAAAAAAACATATTTATGGCATATTAAATAAAATTTAAATAAAAATTGTATGCCTCTTTTCTATTTGCAGCCTTCTGAGATAAATATAAAAATAAACTTTTTCCACAGTCTAATAAATTTGAAAATAAAATAGCAATAATGAATGAATCAACCATTCAGGCCTTTGAGTAGCAAGAAAAAGTGCATAAAGAAAACGTTAATTATTGCTCA
>JAOVVF010000027.1:11490831-11503474 GCA_028565595.1 Duopalatinus emarginatus
GGAAGGTTGTGGGTTTGATCCCCACCCAGGGCAAGACACGACTGAGGTGCCCTTGAGCAAGGCACCTAACTCCCCCGGGTGCTGTTGTTTGGGCTGCCCCCCTCTCCGGGCAAGTGTGTTCACTGCCTCCTAGTGTTCACTTGTGTGTGTGTGTGTGTGTGTTTCTTTGCATGGATGGGTTAAATGCGGAGGTCACATTTCTTTGTGTGCAAGCACAGTAGGCAAATAGTTCACTTTCATCCTTAAACAGTCCTTAATTACCATTTAATCATAACTACCACGTTAACCCGAATTCCTGAGTTATAATCCTGAGAGTTGTCCTGAATTAACACTTTAAAATGAAATTAATTCTACTGAAAATGTCCTAAATTACCCATTAATCAAAACAAACAAACCCCTGAATTAAAATCCTAAATTTGAAGGGTTTCCAACTTAAGGTAATTTTAGGGCTACTTCATTCAAATTGTTATATCGTCGGGAATAAATTAAGGTACATTGTGTTTTATAGTGACATTTAGTAATTTAGGGCAGCCGTAGACTAGTGGTTAATGAACTGGTCTCGTGACGGGAAGGGTTCGATCCCTGCCCAGGGCAAGACACGACTGAGGTGCCCTTGAGCAAGGCACCTAACTCCCCCAATTTCTCCCCGCTCCGGCCAAGTGTGTTTACTGCCCCCTAGTGTTCACTGGTGTGTGTGTGTGTTTCACTGCACGGATGGGTTAAATGTGGAGGTCACATTCCTCTGTGTGCAAACACAACAGGCAAATAGCATTGTTGAATTCTCAAATCTGATTGGTCTGAAGGTGTTTATGCATTTGCTATAACAGCAGCTTGTGCAGTATTGCCTGTTGCAAGACAAACCAAAAGTTGTAATATGATATTGTTTCTATAGTAACAATTTCTACAAAAATAACTAATTATTCTAAAAAAAACCAACATGTTGATATAGTGCAGGGATTTTTTTTTTGCTTGTTTTTTTTGGTTACCGTGTCAAATACAATTTTTATCTATTAAACATAAGGTCAAAGAAAATAAATGCTTAGATTCAACAGTACAGTACAGGTAAGTACAGGTACAAGACCAATGAAATACAGTGAACATCTAACCAGAAGTGGTAGTTTGTCATGATACATATGTATAATATACATAAACATGGCTTGCCACTGGTAGCATGGCTTGCTAGCTTTAACACTTTATAGAAAGATAGAAAGAAAATAAAAGGAAATGCAAACTAAATGGTAAACACAGGTGAAATCCAGTCAGTCAGTTCTTATCTTATCCACTAAGTCCATCAGGGCTGCGTTTGATCCAGAGCCCACCCAGAATCACTGGGCACAAGGCGGGAATACAAACACACACCCTTTTACTCACATACCCACGTCTAGGGGTAAATTAGCATATCCAAGAAGCCTTCCATGTGTGTTTTTTGGGAGGTTGGAAGAAACAAAAGCACCCGGCAAAAACCCATGCAGATGCAGGCATGCGGAGAACACAACAAATCCTCACCGACAGACCAGAGCAAGGCTCGGACCCACAACTCCAGATCCCTAGAGCTGTGTAAACAAAAAAACCCAAAAACAATCGCTTAAAAAAAGAGAACTGAAAATGGGTGGGATGCGAAATTTGGAAACATGGCTGGCTGGCTGGGTATACCGTCTTTCTTGGCCACTGGGGGTTCTGGGAAACATGGTCCACCTTGCTAGAGCATGGCAGGGACGGATCTCTAACATTTATGTCTCTTCCAGCACTGTACGGTAAAGTTTTATAAACTTTGATATTTATTACGTGTTTAAATAAATACTCGTTCCTGATGTGGACCAGCCAAATGACCCCACAAGGTCAAGTTTATCATATATTTCTACTAATTTTCATTCCTGTTACATGATCCAGTGGCTCTAAGTCAGATACATGTCCTCTTACTGCTCTGCCCTTCACTCCTTAGTGAAGCCCAGGCCGTATGTCGTGAGCTGAAAATTCATTTTGTTTGCCTTTGCGCTCCCCTACAGACTCCGTGCAGACGCACCGCACGTTTGTTTTCTTAACACCGAGCGCCTGTGTAATTTTGATCGATTCTAGCACATCGGTTTCACAGACTCGTCTGGGGAGACTGTACTGTCATGTGCACGGAGCATGTCATGCTCCGAGTGGAGCATCAAGGTCACTGTCGGGCTACGGTGGGGAAAAAACATTCACACACACTAACCAAGCATGGAGTCTCAGTGGATCAGCACCAAATGTTTGTGCAGAGTGAAATCCCTCTTTCTGCTTCATATGGCACGAATACTCGTGGATGACTGAGAATCAGGATCCAGTTTAAATGTGATGTATATGTAGTTAGACTATAATGTTTTGTTTAATGGGGTTTTGTTAAAACAGTCTTTATATGAAAGATGTTTTAATCTGAGAAGAGATGCGTGTCGTTATGTATTTGTACAGTAAAATGGAGCAGATTTTTATCATTTGGTCGCATAAAACATACAGAACAATAATTAGGATTTATTATATTTGAATTGTAGATTTACTAAAACTTTCTTAGTACATTTCTAGGTAAAACATTTGTACCGTTTTATTTTTATTCAGAGAAATCAGTAAATCCATTTATTGATATGACCCTGAATTATCAATTATTTTCTTACGACAGCACATCCTGAATTTTTATTTTTATTTTTAAATTATCACTGTCATTTTCAACTGTCACATTGCTGTTTGTTTATAGTTACAGTTAATGTTGGATTGGCTGTAAAAAAGTAATTTCCTAACCAGCATCTCAATTTCCTAAAGATAATAAGATGAAAAATTGAGTTTGACATGTTAATTAAAAAATAAATAAATAAAAAAATAACACACACACACACACACACACACACACACACAAAAGCAAAGCATAAATCTGTCAAAAGACTTACAACACTGACAGTGATGCAGTGCATAGGAACAACATAATGATAGTTTTTAAAACAAGGAAAATGCTGAAAAAAACATGCATAATGTTTTAAATTTAATATTATATTAAATTAATTTAACAAATGTCAGAAATTTGCTGCTTAGTCAGTTGGGCAATTTTAGCAAAATATTTGTACATGTTGATATGCTGACATGTTCTGTTTTACTGCAGCGGCAATTATTTATATAAGAACTCCGGGAGAAAACACCAGCTCCCAGACATCACAGCAGTCAGACAAGATGGCCCTGTCCAGTCTATTTACTTTGTTTCCCACCCCTTCTCAGTCAACTGAATTTTAATTGTGAAAGTAAACACTGGTGTCGCTGGTTACAAAAGCAGCAAACAAAAATACACCACTTAGTCTGGTCATAGATCAGTGCATTTTTTATACATAATAATAATAATAATAATAATAATAATAATAATAATAATAATTTCTATTTATATAGCATTTTTTACAGTCCCAAGAAAGCTTTATATTAGAATGCAGGGGACAAAAAAAAAAAAAAACAGCACTATACTTCTACTAAGAGTAGTGTGAAGGTTGTAATATGAGTTTTGATGGAAGACAGAGAGAAGAACAGTCAGAACTGATTGTGTCAGAAATGTTTTTATGCAGCATTATTAAATCATCTTCCTTCTGCCGATGACAGTTTAAAATCACGGGGCAGTCAGACATCCAGGGCCAGAAGATCAAAGGGTGCAGGGGGGACAGTAGAAATGAAGATGCTCACTGATGTAGGAGGGTGCAGGACCATGTAGAGCCTTCAATGTTAGCAGAAGGATTTTGTATTTAATCTGACAGATGAAGTTTGTTGTAGAACAGGTGTAACGTGTGGTGCTCTTGGTGAGCGTCAGAGTGTCTTTATGTACTGAAGACGCTTGATCAGTGTAGCAGGGAAACCAGGAACGAAAGAGCTGTAGTATTGTTGGCATCAGTGCTTAAACTTAGGGGTGGAGTCAAAAAGAATGCATAGGTTATATATATATATATATATATATATATATATATAAAACTTGAGCTGACTGAACCGAGGCAGTGGAGTGGTGATTTCATTGTCATTAATACACAGCTGTATTTGTATCTGTTCAGAAGAAAACTGTTTATTCTGAATAACATATTCAGTTATATCAGGGGTGGGGGGTGGGGTTATTCCAGAAAGCGGGTTAAGTGACTAACCCAGGGTATGTTAACTCTGAGTTCACTAAAATGCGGAGCTTTCTGTTCCAGAACCCGGGAATAAAGAGACTCTGTGTCAGTTGCTATAGCAACTTATGCTCTGAAGTTAACCTGCTTTCTGCCAGGTTTACTGAACCCTAACCCGGAGTTACAAACACATTACTCATGAGAGCAGGGTGCACTCTTTACTCCAGGATCCAGTGGACGTCATCATCATCAGACCGTATCATTAGACCCTAATTCACCTTTACAATCTCCATCAACATCATTATTTGATATCTCAATCAATTATCTTCACTAATTAATTTTTTAAAATATTATTTTAAAAATTAAGCTTTCCGTACAGTGTAGAGGACGAACATAACGACAGTATGACGGCCTGCACGAAAGGTCTGTCTAGTGTTAAAACACATCATGAATAGTTCTGTGTCGTTTCCTGGGGATAAGCCTGTAATGACATTTAAAAAAAAAAAAAAAAAAAAAAAGGAAGAAAAATTACACAGAATCAAGCAAAGAAAACGTGAAGACACAAGTAGATAAATACCTCCACATCATTAAATCTCTCAGGAATTTCTCTGGTTATTGTCTGACCTACAAACCAATTACACCTCCAGAACATAAAGGAGATGATGTTAACAAAAAAAATCCATCCATAGGATTAATGCACAGTTAGTGACCTTCAAGAAAAATGTAACTATTTATTTTTAAACATAGCATTTAATAATATACTGGAACTCACTGTTCTCCTCTATTAGGATCACTCATGAAGCTTCTCACATCATCACAAATTCAGAAGCCTAATGTTCAGACTCTGCATTATTCAATGATTTTTCAGGAGTCTACACTATATACAACATATTTGATATAGAGGATATAGACGCCTGCTGAACTTTTTTCCAGAAGTGTGGTCTGACCCTGGACCACAGTCATGCTACAACCTGGCCTACTGTAGAATAAGGGTAAGGGTTTAAATGACCATAGGGATCCTCAAGGCCAGGTTCCAGTGACTACAGGGGCTCAGTGTCACTCAGAGGGCATGTAACATATAATGACATGTGTGTCGTTGTACAACATTGACACCATAAGAGGAGAGAGACACCCTGGTCTCACCTCCATCTAGCTGACCAATCACTGTCTCTGATTAACTACTACATTCCCCCACTTTCACCCCTTGGCACTTCACAACATGAATTTAAGACAATTTAATTTCCATTTCATGATTTCTTTATTTCTTGTAAATAAAAACATGGACACATTTAAGGACATTTCTTTACTTCAAACTGCCGGAGGCTCAGTTACTATAACACCACCACCAATCACTGGAGAGACGGCATTATATCAGTGTTCAGACAGCGGAGGGATCGGTCTACAGAAATGGGTTCAATGAAATTGGGAGGCATTTGGGAGGTTGTTGGCTCTGATGAGCTTCGTCCGGGAATTCTATAAGTTATAGGCTGGCCACTGTTCAGCTATAGAGCAGAGTCAGCTCCTCTGTCTGTGTAAAAGGTCTTCTTCATACTCGTACTTCTACTGAGCCATGCCTAGGTAGGCTACAATGAGGAACGTTATGTAGTTATGTACAGAAAGGCATACACACTGTAGTACGTATTTAATCTTGATTTGATGATATGTGTGTCTGATCTATTTTGGATTACACCTAGTAAAGAAAAATGACCTGAGAAAAATAAATAAATAAATAAATAAATAAAAAGAAAAGAAAAGAAAATATTACAATGTGTTCAAATATTATGAGATTATATTGGCATAATCCTTTTGCTAAATCATGGAATTATGTCTGATAATTATGTTAAAATAATTAATCATTTACTTTTAACTTACATATTTTTCATTATACTCACTATATATATGTGTGTGTGTGTGTGTGTGTGCGCGTGTGTGTAAAGAAAGTGAAAGTAAAAAGAAAGTGAACTATTTTGTCTTACTGTGTTTTGCACAGAGAAGGAATGTGACCTCTGCATTTAACCCATCCGTGCAGTGAAACACACACACCAGTGAACACTAGGGGGCAGTGTACACACTTGCCCGGAGCAGGGGGCAGCCCCAAACCACAGCGCCCGGGGAGCAGTTAGGGGAGTTAGGTGCCTTGCTCAAGGGCACCTCAGTCGTGTCCTGCCCGGGGTTGGGATCAAACCTGTGACCTTCCGGTCACAAGACCGGTTCCCTAACCACTAGGCCACGGCTATAGTTATTAATATTTAGTGGTGTAAAATACGATTCTACCATTTTCTTTTTCTCATTCACGTCCATGGTGAATCCTTTTATCGGCGCTCCATTGAGAATGTCTTACATAGTTAACCGTAAACGCACTTCTGCCAGGGTCAACCTACTCAGAGTTGACTTATCTAGACTATTTTAACTCCGATCAGCTTTTCTGGAACTGAAAATTCTGGGTATGACAGACCGGGGTAAGTCAACTCGGAGTTCAGGGTTAAGTTTAGAGTTTGTTAAACCCACTTTCTGAAATCTCCCCCTGGTCTGTATGTGTCTCTGGCCAACATGCATAGTGAGTTTGGGCAAAAATGATATAGAGAAAGAGATTTCTTTTCACTGTTACTAGCTGGTATTGCCAATTACATATTGAAATTGACCCACTGTGGAAAAAAAAGAAAAAAAAAACACGCTTCCTGTTTGTCTGTCTCTGTGTTTTGGCAGAGCCACTCTATTTGCTCGAGGCTTGCTCTGCAATATCGTGCATGGATTGTACATCTTAGACACCCCTTAGAGTCGCAGAAGCCAAACAAATGGATTTTCGCCTAAGAACAAGCCTGGCACATACATCCACACAGCTGCGGGATGGAAGAATCATTAGCTTTTATAGACTAAACAATTTGCTTTCATAGCAACCTACAGGAAGTCTCGTGAATTTTGAGAGAAAACAAATGCTACCCAATCAATGCGACGAAACAAACAGCCATATGTGGTTCTGTTTAATATTTAGCTCCAGCGCCAATCAGGATCTCTTGAGTGACACAAACACACCACAGATTGAGGGGTAGGGCGTCATATGACTGAATCCCGTCTGTATCGTGTGAAGTGTACAGTTGGAATTGGATACGATCGGAAATTCACAGTATGGGAAGAAGGTCATATGTTTGTTGTGTAGATAAACCAGCCCTGGTTTATAGCCCTCTGATGGGATTTAGTTGCATTTATAAGATCATCAGGATTGAGAATCTTCTAAATAAAATTAAAAAAGCACATTCAGCATGGGAGGAACAGAGTGCAGGGGCCATGTGGTTTGAGAAACAGGATGGCTTATGTTATTAGAAAAAGGCTGGTTATGCTTTATTTGGACAGTCTGTTAGGGTAAGGGGTAGAGTCAGGGTTAGAAGCAGAGTCAGAGTTAGAGTCAGGGTAAGAGTTAGAGTCAGGGTTAGGGGTAAAGTCAGGGTTAGGGTTAGAGTCAGGGTTAGAGGTAGAGTCAGGGATAGAGTCAGGGTTAGGGGTAGAGTCAGGGATAGAGTCAGGGTAAGATTTAGAGTCAGGGTTAGAGGTAGAGTTGGGGTAAAGTCAGGGTTAAAGGGTAAATCTGGGCTGGGGTAGAGTCAGGGTTAGGGTCAGGGTTTACAGGTGTAGTCAGGGTTAGAGTCAGGATAAGGGTTAGAGTCAGGGTGAGGGTAAACTACAGTGTTAGTGTTAGAGTTATGGAGTTATGTGGTAGGGGTGAGGGTAGTGTTAGGGTTAAGATAAGGGTAAGGGTTTGAAAGCTCTATCTCCTGAACACATCCAAGTGAGAAAATGTTAGACAAGTTGGAGCGTTTGTCCATTATCACTGAGATTGGAGACTTCCTATGAATGCTAAATGAACATATTTTCAATGTTCATTCTATCAGTAGTTACTTTTGTGTTTATTTGGTACGTTCACTATACATGGCAATGTGTAAAGTCTTGCTTAGAAATGAAAATATATCAAACATGTAAAAAAAAACCTGCTGTTATGTGGAAATTTATGTCCTGACCAGTCAGAATTAAGAATGTCACTTATCCACAAATTTCATTATTGTCATTAATGACATAAATATGTTACAGCCTTAAACCATAAATTATAGAAACAGGAGACTGGAATATTTCGGACACGTTACAGGAAATCCGTCATTAAACAAGATGACTGGAAATTAACCTGGAAAAAAAAGAAAGACCCAATTTACCTAAAGGGCAAAATAATGAATCTACAACAGATAAAGTTCATGCTGGCAATTAAGAGTAAAGTGATGCAGATTACAGAAAAAGGTCATCTATCAGGACTTTACAGCTGTCACTGAGAGCACTTCAAATTAACATAAGTAGAGCACATAGTCTCTGCAACGTGCGACATTATTAACAACCTTTCTATTTCCGTAGGTGTGTGACGTCATCAAAACCATGTCAGATAATAGCCTAACTTCACTATTCATCTCAGGAATCTTTTTCACCAACAATTGTGCAGAAAACAATTATTTCGAATTTATTATTGCCACGGTGGTGTGTGTGCTAAACAGCTCCAGGGTTCTGGGTTCGATCTGGGTTGTGGGTTCGATCATTCGCTCTGGTCTCTGTCTGTGAGGAGTCTGTTTTCCTTGTGTCCGTGTGTGTTTCTGCCATGTGCTCCGGTTTCATCCCGTCTCCTGAAAAACACACATGGCAGGTTAATTTGAATATGCTGAACTACCCCTCGGTGTGAGTGTGCGAAAGTGAAAGTGAACATGAACTATTTGCTGGTTGTGTTTGCACACAGAAGAGTGTGACCTCTGTATTTAACCCATCCGTGCAATAAAAAAAACAAACACACACACACCAGTGAACACTAGAGGGCAGTTAACACACTTGCCTGGGGTAGGAGGGCAGCCCCAAGACATGGCGCCCGGGGAGCAGTTGGAGAAGTTACGTGCCTTACTCAAGGGCACCTTAGTCGTGTCTTGCACTGTGCTGGGATCTAATCCAGCACCTAAACCGGTTCCCGGACCACTAGGCCGATTACGTTGAGTAATCGGGTGTGTGTTTGTATGCGTTTCACTGCATGGTTAAACACAGAGGTTTAAATTCCTGGTTTAATTAGTGGTCCTCACTCATTGTATGTTTGTTATAGCTGTGGTCTTGATCTATGTCAATGGACTGACTAGTGCACCGGAAGTTCGAACACAAAGTACACAAAGATGGCTGCTCGCTGAATAGCCAGTTAATCAGTACAGTCTGACCAATCAGAATAGTTTATTGCTAGATGAAATATTACAACATTGTAGTATATTTGTGCATACTTTTGTTGGCTTTAAATACAGTTTACAATGGCTTGCAAAAGTATTCATACCCCTTAAACTTTTCCATATTTTGTCACATTACAATCACAAAAATAAATATATTTTATTAAAATTTAATGTGAAAGACCAACACAAAGTAGTATACAACTGTGAAGTGGAAAGAAAATTATACATGATTCAAAACATTTTTTTTACAAATAAAAAAACTAAAGAGTGTGTTGGTGTGGTACAGTGGTAACATCATTGACTCCCATGTGAGAGACCTGGGTTCGATTCCCGATCTGGGCAGCCAGTCTGTGCTACACCAATAAGGGTCGGTCAGATTAGATGGCGAGAGTTTGTGAACAGCAGTTTTCAGATCTTGCCACAAATTCTCGAATATGAATACTTTTGCAAGCCACTGTATAAGAAAGCAGTTAAATTGTAAATCCTCTAAAAATAGAGCATTGCTCTAGAACTCTAGAAAAAGACATTCCCGGTACCTTGCTTGATCTTATTTCACAGCCAAACGTCAATCAACACTTGAGGACCTCGTGTTGTTTACTGCTCCTGACCACATGTTGAGTATTGAAAGGATATTGCTTTTAAACTAACCCTTCTGCTGGAATACTAACGCCTGTGAGAGTTCCTCAGGTACTGAGTTTTCCCGGCTTTTTCCCCTCTACTAATATAAACAAATGAGCTGCCAGAGATCCAGGAGAGTGTTGTGCATAAACACAGATGAATAAATCATAATCAATCAATCTGCCAATCAATCAGGAGCGAACATATACTCCTTTCTGCTCGGCGGAGTACAGATGCGCGTGCAGAGTGGCGTGTAATGTGTTTCAGGGTGTGCGTCTGAGTGTGTATGTGTGGGAGGTTGTAGTGTCTGTGAATGCTGCAGCGGTAAATTAGTCCCTATAGGAAGCCATCAGGAGACGCAGCTCTACCCAGCAGGCATTAAAGTTGAGCTGCAGGCTGGAGAGAAAATAAGGAAGGAATTTAGTTGCTCGCTGATAATAATAATCGAAAGACTTCTTATTTAACACGTCTGCGGAAGTCTAGCATTAATTTCAAAGCAATTATTTCACCTGCAATTGTGACAACGAGAAAAAATAATGCTTTCAAATATTTAATCATTATTCGGTGCATCCGTAAAGGTGTGTGTCAGATGTGATGTGTTTTAATTATATGACGTTATTCGTGGACTAAAAACTTTGTTTTGTGACCTGATTGGCTCGAAAGAACCAATCGTTCCATTTCAGCCGATATGAAATGGTAATTGAAGTCGTGAGAGAAATTGAGATTAGGTGTCAGTCACAATTTGAAACTAATGAGCTGAGACCAAATGACTGCTCAGTCTTTAGGGAAACTGTAATAATCTGTCTGAAAATGGCCAAGTGTGGAAAAAAATCTATCTGGTATAACACTGTACATTTACATACATCGTTATAAGGTGAGATCATGGACACGTATTACAGCTTGGGGTTGATTTATATATTATTGTCTATTTATTATTTACTCATTTACAATGGTTCATTCATCACTGCTAAATATTCTCCACTAATGAAGTAAAGTGCAAGTAAAGCGATTGACCCAGGACTTTAACCTCTGCATTGAACTCATCAATGCTGTGAAACATTCACACTTTTGAACACACACACACTAGGGGGCAGTAAGCACATTTGCCCAAAGACAGACTTTGTAGACTTTCTATCTAGGATAAGATAAGACAATACAGATAATCCTGTATTTTTCCCACCAGAGCTGGGTAATTTTGTCGCGGAAAAAAAAACAGGCAGTAGGTCAGGCGATGTGCAAAAAGGCTATCAGAGGCACAACAGGAATCATAAATGGAACTAAATTCAGACATTCAGAACAGAACTAAAGCTTGGTAATGGCTCCCAGGGAACCTGAATACTTTGCAGGGGAAAGAAAAAGAAACAACGGAAACTAAATAGGCAAAAACATGAGCAAGGTGAACTCAAAACAGGTGAACACAATCAGACAATCAACAGAACACAAAATGGGTAGGAAAAACAAAACTAGAACTCAGGAGACTGAGAACAGGTGGGATATGAAGAAACTTGAGGCAGCCATGTTGGCCTGCTGCTTCAAAATAAAATAAAATAAAATAAAATAAATAAATACAATAGAATACATTAAAAATTAAATAAAATAAAGTGAAATTTAGTAAAATAAAGTGAAATATCTTTCACTTTATTTTATTTAATTTTTAATTTAATTTCTTTTATTTATTTATCTATTATTTATTTTTTTGTCTTATCACAGACAATGTTGTATGATAGATAATAAATTTAAAAAATAATATTTTTCACACTTTTCTAGACCTCATCTATGGTGCACAGCATAGTACACATACAGATTTTGTATAATCTTACTAGTAGATGTACTATAAGGGTGTTGTTGTATTTGAAGGTCTGGCTTTTGTTTTTACTTAAAGCTACAGTCAGACATTTTAGTGGATGTAGCTTCAGCCCGAACTGTCAGCCAGCTTGACTTGACAGACGAATAGAGACTTCTCTTTGTCTGTCCGGTTGAACGTTGGTACTCCATATAATTTTTTTCCAAGTATAAGAGCCTGGAAAGGCAACAGATATTTTACTGACAGCTTTAATAAAAACTGTGAGTAAAAGTCACTATTAAGTTATCAGGTTGAAGGTGAAAGTATTAGGTTGAACAGTAACACAGTCAAAGATCAGTTCATGGCTATAAATAAGACAATTTCACAGTGGTGCCTCAAATAACCAAATTTAACTAGTGTTATTGGAGTCTATTGAATTTGACAGACATTTGGCAGACATTTCTTATTCAAAGTGACCTACAACTGAGCAGAGTGGCGGTACTGGATTTGTGATACCAGGATGTTAAATTTCACCCTTCTGGTCAATAGTCCAGAGCTCTGACTGCTGATCAAGAATGACCACTTTGGGATTAAGTTGAGGATTTGGCAACCAGCAACCCCCAGAAAGCAGACAATTCTGGACTAAATATGGCCCAGTTAAGGCATTCATGGGCTGGTTATGGCAATGGCAACTGTACTGTGGGCCACATTTAAAGTTTCTGATGGCATGCAGACTTTGGGCTACATGTCAAATTGCTTACATTTGGGCCAAAAATGACCCAAATGTAACCTGCCATATTTTTTGTGACAGAGTTCCGGTACCCAAATCTAGATTAAGTGGTTGGTGTGGTACAGTGGTAACATCATTGGGCTCCCATGTGAGAGACCTGGGTTTGATTCCTGGTCTGGGCAGCCAG
>JAOVVF010000027.1:11517906-11529063 GCA_028565595.1 Duopalatinus emarginatus
GACAATATCAAGGTCTGTTGTACACTCTGTTCTGGCGACAAAGTGCTGTCTAGCTTTAAAAACACTACGTCAAATCTAAAGAAACATTTGGAGTCGCAGCTCGGTACAGAGCAAATCCCACCAGGTGGTGTGAAACAGAGAGCTGTGATTAATGCAGAAGGTCCAACACCACCCAAACAACAAGTGGACTTCAACTTTCAATGTCAGGAGATTCAGTGTTACTGTTAAAATGCACTTCCAATAAAGTGAGTACTGGCAAAACTGGTTGTCATTTTTATGTTGAGGTGGTGGGGGGTGTGGGTGGTGGTGTTGACAGCTGCTGAATGTAACTTATAAAGTAACTTGTAATCTAAGTTAGTTACTTTTGAAATCAAGTAGTAAATAAAGTAAAAAAGTTAATTTTTAAAGAAGGTATCCGTAATCAGATTTTTTTTTCGAGGTAACTATGCCATCACTGACTGAGACAATGACAAAGTATCATTAAAGACATGATATATCTATATCAATATTCAATATTGTGGTTTGAAAAAAGCCAAGACCAAAATGTAGTCTATAAAATGAAAAACTTTCTCAGTGTTTTTGTTGAGCAAATATTATAGACAGCCCCCACACGCACCCCACCCCCACCTTTCTACAATAAAACTTTTCTGATCATGGGTATGCTTGGTTCTTTCATGTAGCTGATCTTTACCATTCTTTTAATAAGAATCCAATAAATAAATACAGAACACATAATTATAGCCAGTGTCTTTTGTTGTTGAGGTTATAGGTCTATTTCCTAACAAGTTCACTGCACAAACAAACAATTTCATACATTGGATTATTTGACGTTATTTTTTTTATTATTATTCAATTTGCTTTATGCATGTTCAATAATAAAGTGGAAAAAATCTTTTCACTGACTAAAATATGAAATGCCCAGACCTTTAGTCAACTAAACCTAAAAATGACCTAAAAACAGGCCGAGGTTGACTAAATATGATATGATAGAAACCAACAAGGACAGTACTGCGACTAAAACTTATATACTGTATTACAAAAAATACACTGATTTGCCATAATATTAAAACAGCTTTGACTCATTGAGAATTGGACTCCACAAGTCCTCCGAGTTGTGCTGTGCTATACGGCACCAAGCCATTAAAAACACATTTTTCTGTGGCTCTTCCCAAGATCCTGTCCCTAGCAGACCTGCCAACCTTGAAAGAAATATATGCATAGAATGGAGACGGGGTGTAGGGGGGTTGTTTGTGCTTCGGGGGCACGCCCACCGTTTACGTTACAGTAGCGGTACAGAAGCACAATACTTTCAAACCAATTGTATTATTATAAGATCTTGAAAAACAGTGTTGCAGAATTATGTCAGAAACAAAAGTAAACTTAAGACATTATTTGTAAATAAATAAAACGCAAACTTACAGTTCCTAACAATACGAGAAAGTATGACAGTTACTATTGCAGCGCACATATTGAATAGATAAACCTTCTAACCTTGTCGCGTGGTTAACAACACCGTCAGGTTAATATTGGGCTAACGCCACATCTTAATTTTACCTTTTCAATGTTATCGGCTCAACAGGCAAAAGACTGGGTGATTTGTTGGTTTGTCATGCCTACTGTGCATACGCAGAACTCCACAAACAGGAAGGCGTGCGCCTCTAGAACGCTGACCCCCCACCCCCCGCAACCTTATTGGCAATTTTTGTTAAAGGGCGCGACTTTATCCCGCATTCTAATTAGCCTAACGCAAAGATCTCTGTGGCTCAGAAGTGGAGTCAACTTCTGTTACAAACTGGTGACAATTCGACTTGGTGTAATGTGATATCAACTGATATGCGTACTTCAGAACATGGAATCGTACAAGTGTAGCCTACTAGGAGGTCAAAACGCGTGCCTGTTAAGTCTGCACTAATTTAGTGTCACCACTTTTGGTAGGTACTCACCACTGCATACTGGGACACACCCCACAACCCCTGCTGTTTTGCTCTCACATGGTTGTCTAGACATCACATGTCTAGATTTGCTCAGATTTGTACACTTGCCCATTTTTCCTGCTTCCAACACAGCAACTTTAAGAATGGGCTGTTAGCTTGCTGCCTAATATCTCCCACCCTTTGACAGGTGCCACTGTAACGAGATAACCAATGTTATTTACTTTACCTTCAAGGGTAAAGGGTAAAGATTTCAGATTTCAGTAAATTTCAGATCCTGCACTGACAGTAACACGTAGCAGACAGAGTCACATTGTCCATTTATCTTTGGTCTTTTTTCTTATTGTGAGTGTTACTAATGGATCAGGTTTATCTTCCACTACCTTTCCACTTAGTTATCTCTACTTCTGAGTCCAGCACTCTGAGCTCCAGTGAAGGAAATGAAAACCCTGTTTTCCGTCTTTACCTGTCTCCACTCACTCAGTACTAATCTCAATGATCATGTGATGCTGACATTGTTTAAGTGGTTACTGGTAGTATTTCTGGCTAACCATTAAGTGGCACTTCAAAAAGGCAAGACGCTTTTTGCAAAAGTGCCTCAGTAATCAAAATGTTCCTGTAACCGATCTGAAGGAGGTGATGGAGGTTAGAAATAGACAGCTTTTTAAAGGGAATTTGTGCAGGAAAACAGATTATTTGAACGTGTCAGTGTGTAATACTGAAGTTGCCTATAACAGCAGCTCCGACAATAGATTTCAGTTTCCAAAAGGAAGGTTATATTTTGGTTCACAGGAATATTGCTTGGTTTTTCCTGTGGCTTGTCAGACAGAAGACGTCTTCTTTGTATATAAATATAGCATTCGTTTTTGGTTGCACTGGTTGGTTTAGCTGTGTAATACGGAGAACCTTGGGAGAAAGTTCCAATTTGGTTATATTAAGGGCAGCCGTGGCCTAGTGGTTAGGGAACCGGTCTCGTGAAGGTCGTGGGTTTGATCCTCACCCAGGGCAAGACACGACTGAGGTGCCCTTGAGCGAGGCCCCTAACTGCTCCCTGGGTGCTGTGGTTTGGGGCTGCCCCCCGCTCTGGGCGTGTGTGTGTGTGTGTGTGTGTGTGTTTTACTGCACCGATGGGTTAAATGCGGAGGTCACATTCCTTCTTTGTGCAAAACATATTATCATTCCCATAACCAGTACACTACAAGAAAGTTCACTTTCAAGACTTTTTTATCATGCCCAATTATTCAGATTACTCCATAACACACTCATGTAACTCGCATTATTTTTCTGATGTCTATTTTTATTTATTTTATTTTTTTTTTAGCTTGTCTGTGAAACTTGTAGAAATCCAAGAACACAAATACAGCACAGGGTTGCATATTGAGAGCAATGGGCCGACACGTTTCCGAAACAGAAATGTCATCTCCCGAGAATCTTGTTCTGCCCCAATACCTTTGCAGAATTCTTTGTGAAATGACAACAACTCCAGGTGTCTTTTTTTTCTTCACCATATCCATGATGCATGAGCACAGAAAAAGCGAGTACTCTGTGAATGCTACTTGCAGACGGAAATGAGCCGATTGTATTTCTGGAAATGAGACCAAACTCAATCTATGATTATTTATTACATATATTTGTATTATTATTATTTCTTTCATTTTTTAAATATGTATATTAAAAGCTGCATTGGTGCCTGAGTCCATATAAATTATCCACAAATCTGACAGGTGTGTCTGTCAGATCGTCTTCTGGCATCATCTGTCACTCACGTATCATTGTGCTGATGTTTAATGTATATTCCACGTCGTTACCCTGAGAGAGGTGCTGCGTTGTCTACAATAAGTGCACAGGTGTTTGTTAAAATATCGCCAACCACATACAAAACGCAATCCAGAATCTAGATGCAGGCACAGGGTCAGTCAATCAGCAAACAAAGGAATGTCAAAGGCAAAGGCTAAATCAGGGTTAAAAAAAAAAAAAAAAAAAAAGATTAAGAAAGAAAAAGAAAAAAAAGACAGATTATCATTTGGGGGCAGCTATTGTGCAGCTTTGTGGTAAAGATACTTACTCCCACATACTTATAAGATGTCCAACACACATACTAGGGGGCAGTGAACACACTTGCCCGGAGCACTAGGGGGCAGCACATATGCACTGCCCAGACTGCAGTTGGGGGGTCAGGTGCCGTGTTTAAGGCGTTGCAGTTGTGTCTTGTCGGTTGTAGGGATTGAACCAATAACCACAATATATATATATAGATGCTTATTTACATCATAGACACACTGACTGCAATTACACTTTGCCTTTTTTTTATTTTGTATTTTTAGCTTTGGGCCTGCTGGTTGCAGTTCTGTTTTGGACCACTAGGTCAAAGAATAACTATAAAGCTAAATGGGCTAAATGCCTTATGATATATACATCCCTCAACTAGAAAAGAAATACAACCTGCGGTGAGGTCACTATCCCACTACCAAAAATGAAACTGCGACCTGCATTAGTAGAGGCCCACTGGGGCGAGATTGACGCTGCTCCATACACACACTGCACGGTCGACGTTACCGCAAAAAAACTGGGATCGTTTAAAAATTCTGTAGCGACGTTCTTTAATATTTTGCACCATGGCCTTGGAGAAGATTATTATTTCACTAGAACATCAATAAAACTCCTAATAAAATTTCAAATTGCACTACAGGTTTTTTTTTTTTTACTCCAGTCAAACAGCCCGATAAGCAGAAACGCAGCCCAATAACAGGGTTGTGGACTGATTACTTTTAATTCTAGGCAGTCAGCAGAAGTGTGTATTTCAAAATAAAGAATAAACGCATCTGTTTATTGGGTTATTGTAGAAGGCACTTCAGCAAAATCCTGCAGTTCTGAGAACTCGCTGTAGTTCTCTTTACCATCTGCTAAAGCCTCCTGCCGTTTACTCCCTACAGCTACTAGAGTCTAATCACTCGCTGGGTTTTTAGGAATGAAATAAGCAAGGCTTCCGTGGCACGCCTGTGTGAGTGTGTGTGTGTGTGCGTGTGCGTGTGTGTAAGCCAGCAACATCAGACTTCCACCCCTGTTGTTTGCTGATAACCCAGGCTGTTTGTCAGCACCTGTTCGCCTCGACAGCATGCAAATGTGCGACACAAAGTCAGGAATATGAACACAGTCTTCTAATGGCAATAATATTTCTCGCTGTGTGCTAGCGGATACGTGTGCAAGTCGGTGTGTGCGTCATAGACAGACTGTGGAGAAAAGACCTGATAAGGAAGGTGGAAGTGGGACAGTTTTTATTTATTTATTTATTTATTTTTATGCAACACAGTGTTAAAAAAAAGCCATTTCAAACCCAGTAATTGGAATCTGATTATATTTTACACTTTATTTTTTATCCTTTTTTTTTTTTTTTTTTTTAAGGGAGAATCTTCCATCAAATCCTGACAGCGCAGACAAATCTGACTCATTTTAAATGCATAAGTTTTGGCACTCTGGTTGGATTCCAAAAGCTGTGTTGTTACTTTCTATTTCATCTTTTTTTTCCCCTGTTCTTTTTTTTTGAGTTTTGCTTGTCGGGTGTATTTATGTGTAACCTTAAGACCCTTGTAGTACACTGTACAACATGTCGCCCTGACAGAATGCATTAAATTTTGATCAACATTATGAAACATGATCACCAAAACCATTGGCAGTACACATAGACTATTGGCAAGCGGAATATAGAGAGAGAGACACGATCTCAATACCTAGAGTCTCTCACACACACACACGTTCACCTTACTATCCTTATAAGGACCATCTCTTGACATAATTATTAAATACGGCCAATTTTTGCTATGTCGAAACCTATTTGTAACTTCAGCCTCAGTAATGAAAAGGTGCCCTTTTGGGTTATTATTTATTTATTTTCTAGATAGAAAGATAGATAGATAGATGTCTGTGATTTCATGTGACGTGATGAAAGCTCTAACCTGATGCTCCTGTGAGACGAAGAAGAAGATGAGGTAATTACGGCATTAACGAACGACCAGTGATCTTCTCTTCAACATCCTATCCCCATTGGCTGAGCATCCGGCCTCATTTACATATCACAAGGTGATCCGGCGTGTTCGATTGACCCATACGTGCCGCACAGCTGATAGGTATAAATTGGATGTGTAAGAGTTGTGGACGCTTGGGCTCAGCCCCCGGTCACGAGGCGGAATTTTCCTGTGCGCTAATGCGTTGCTGGTCGATGGAGGATTCATTTTGCTGTTTAGTCGAGGTCTCTTCCTATTACGGCAGCGGAATAAGGCCGCTTTTTCACTTCGGTAGGCGGTGTTGAAGTCAGCTAAATGTGGGCAAAAGGCGAAAATTTTGTGCTGATTGCCAGTGAGAAGAGAACAAATAAAGACAGATTGGAGAGGATGAAAATGCAGGTAATGGCGTTTATTTTGTGATGGATATGGAGAACTAGAGGCGTCCAAACTTTCCTAAAGTTCTCAAAAAAACAGTAGAAACTTTCACTCTGGAAGAAATTCTCTTTGCTTTGCTTATTTTTACGCTTTATTTGCGCTATTACTCTGTAAAATTAGTGTCTCTCTTCTGTCAAGATGTTACAGGAAGACATGTCCTTGGAGACACATTGTAAATAGTCTCAGACAGCAGGAGGTTCTCATGGCATACACCATGTTCTAGTGACCTACTGATGAGAAATCCAACCTAGAGGTATTACAGACACTGAGCCAAGCACTGGACTCAAACAGACTGCAGTGTAGCTATACAAACCCCACTCCAATCAGACGCCTTTACATCAAAACCACTTGCCTAAACAGCTTCCAAAACAACTCGGACCCATTAAGGTACGCTGACCCACAATGTGTGCTTGTGTATCCGGTACTAAAACATTAGCAACGGGCCCGTCTCAGGATCTTCTGTGAGATCAGACAGTGAGTCTGTGAGTCTTGGGCACCCATGGCTGGGTTGCCTGTTCACTGGTTGTCTTACCTTGGACCACATTTGGTAAGTACTAATTACCAGGCACATGCGCAGATAGACCCCTAGTGGTGCTCAAGCATCTGCCCCTTTTGCCATGGATGAGAGAAGTGCCCTTTCTGCTGATTTCATTCATCAATATTTAAAAATAAAAACTACCCTCTGTGTCATCAAAAGTGTTTAAATATCTGACGGGCATTTATCTGAGTTCTCTTGTGAGAATTCTGCCCCGATCATAAGCTCCCTCTTTGCCCTTCCCTCCTCCTCCTCCTCCTCCTCCTCTTCCTCCGGTTAGCACTCATGTAATGCTAAGCTCCAGGCCAAACCGCTGCAACACACTTCTCCTCTGACCCGCAGCCTCAGACAAACTGGCAATGACCATGTCTGTTTAAAACCTGATGGTGTTTTGTGCTAAATTAGTCACAACACTTAACATTATAGCGCCACTGAAAACATTAAGTGGCCACTGGCCTGACATTTCCTTAAAAAAAGGAGGGGGCATTCAGATGTCACACCCGTTTCATACAAAGAGCATCTATGCATAACAGATAACCTACACGTTTTGTACTCATGAGTCATGACGTATGTGATTTCAAAGCCTTGTCCAGCTGTAATATGGGGGGGAAGGGGGGTACAGCAGACAGACAGACGGAGAATTTAAAGTAAGTTTAAAGGTTTTACAAATTAGACACTTTCACTAGTTTTGTTTAATTTAAAGTCTTACTTATTTTGATGTGAAAGCTTGAAGGAAAAAAAAAAACGAGCACAGACATTTTGCAGGAGTTTGTCGAGTAGGTCTCAGAGTGAAGTGTTGAAAATAGATACAGACACACAATATTTCAGAATTACAACATCCTGGAAAAAAAACAAAACTTTGTGTAGGAAAAGTCACCTTTAATCAAGGAGTTATTTTTTTTAATGCAAGCATTTATACTTTACATGTTGATTTATCTCATTTATAAATTTTTCAGCATTTTTATGATTATTAATCTATTGCCTGGTTATTAAAAAGCCAACACAATACAGCCTTGTTTTTGTCTGTCTTTGATAATTTGAGTTATTTGATTAGATGTGTATTGATTGTGTTAACAAAAATAAATGTATATGTTAAGTAACCATTTCTTTTTATTTTTATTTTATGAACAATATTGGCGATGGGTGCTCTTTTTCTTGGCTTGAGCACCTGCCTCCAATAATGTCTGGGCACGTGCCTGCTTATCACTGTATACTAGGACCACATCACATGACCTGCTGTTTTTACAGGTGCCCTGTACTAGCTGTTCCTGTCCCGTACCCATTTTCTGCTTCAAACACATCAACTTTAAGAATTGACCATTCCCACGCTACCTAATAATAATGCCACTCCTTAATAAGTGCCACTGTGATGAGATAATCAATGCTATTGACTTCACCTTTCAGTGTTTTTTTTTTTTGTTTGTTTTTTAGTAGTTGATTAAGGCATGAAACGGCCAGTGTGATGCTGGGATTAGCTTTAAAGTTGCTGCAGAGTACAGATCAGGTGAGAGAGTTGGCCAGATTAATATAATAAAGTGCTGCTATATTGCTATCTTTGGGTAGTGATCGATTTTAAATGGCAGTGCTATCGACAGGTGGTCAAATGGCATAATGGAAATAGTCCAATATGTCAATTAAAAAAAGTGTGTTGGTACTATTGACAATCATATCCCAGATAGCACATAAGCCATGGCACAAAACTGGCCCAAATGGGTCCACATACCACAGTGAAATAATGGTGATGACATTATCTATAAACCTCTCGTGGTTGGTGTGGTACAGTGGTAACATGATTGGCTCCCATGCCAGAGACCTGGGTTCGATTCCCCGTCTTGACAACCAGTCTGTGCTACACCAATAAGGGTCCTTGGGCAAGACTCCTAACACTATGTTGGCCTCCTGGCCGACCTTGTAAGTCGCTCTGGATAAGCGTCTGCCAAACGCTGTAAAATGTAAATTACCTAAATTCAGGTAACCAAAACCAGAATATGGCCTGCATGTTGGTTACATGTGGCCCAAAATGTGTCTGCTAAGGTTGGGCCAATGATATAATTGTCATAAGTTGGGCTATAAGTACCTTAACTTGGCCCAGAATCATCTGCTATCTGGGATTATGATCATAAAGATAAATTTCATTTAAAGTGAAGTTGTCATTAACTGTTGTATATCTTTGTCTGTTTCAGGTCTGCAAATAATGTCTTTAAAAGTCTGAACCAAGCTGCAGTTTGCTTAAAGGCCCCTTTATTGTATTTCCAACCCTATGACCGAGCACCTCTGTGCTATAATGGCTTTATTGGTCGAATGCCAGTGAGTGACTTTATATTTAATATTACAGTCACTGGACACTCGATCAGACATTACTGCAGTGTTGTCTAAGCATGAAAATGACCACTGTGGCAATTTGACACTATACACACCAATGGTTAATCCAGTCCCAGTTTCATGCATCTTGTACCTTTTATATATCTGGATCACCACATCCAGGCTACAAATCCTTCTCTGATGTGGGCGCAATCTGCCAAAATATCCTTTTGAACTCTTGTTTACACAGCATCGCAGAGCAGGTCTGTAATCCCAGAGGTCAATGTGAAGTACTCTGCTCTATAACACAACCATGCTGGTGCATCAAAGACCGGAGCGTTTCATGTCAGGGTAGAGGCAGACACTCACGGGAGACAAATGTGCAATTTTCTCTAAGGAAATGAGGCTAGTTTTCTTGTTCCAGAGTTTCTTCCAGCATCAGGTGGAATCCGTAGTCCTGAAAACACGGAATGCTATGCGGATTCACGGCAGAGCTCCGATTTTACCAGATCCAACCTCAAAACTTGTAGAAGTCGTTCGTTTCAGAGATGCTGCTCTGTTCTTGTACAGAAAATCTACACTGATCAGCCATAGCAACCTCTCGCTCTATAAAGCGAGCACGACTGTTAGGAGACGTGATTACTGTCATAATTTAGATCTTGTGTGTTTTGCCGGAACTAAAGTAGCAATGTAGTTTGTGAGATGTTCCACTGTGTGGCTGTTAAATGGGTCAATTGTTTATAAAGGTGACAAATGTCTGCGTTGGTGGTTAGCGTAACAATGCTCTGAGTTTTTTTTCCCGAGCAAACTCTGCCTGATGAAATCGTCATAATTGGATGAGAGGTGAAAGAAATAAAGCAGGCGTGAGCGGTGAGAGCAAGAAAGAGAGAGAGAGAGAGAGAGAGGGAGAGAGAGGGAGATGTAAAATCCAAGGAAAGGAGGTAGAGAGGCAATAACTCCTGCTTGGTTACAGGCCCGGTAGCAAACGACCCCAGGAGTATTGGCTGTGTCAGCTTGCCGCAATTATCATTCAGCCCAAGTGGAGCGCCCTGTTTGATATCTGCCAAGGTAATTTAGTGGGAGAGATTGGGCTGTGTCCTTCTCCTTCTCTCTTTCTTCTTCCTCCATCCTTGCATATGGCGTGTAGATGCTTTCCAGCTACGTCTTGTCCACTGAGCTGAGATGGAGAGGTCCTCCCACCCACCCACCCCCCCGCAGACACCACCGGGTTGTTTATTTGCGACCGGGAGCCTGTTGAGTGAAATTAAGTGACACGGTGTGAAATTGTTTTTCCATGCTGCCTTGCCTCCGCATGTCTGATTACTCTTATTTCAGCGAAGTCTGAACAGGACTTGTAAGGTTTCAACATGATCCATGCTTATGAACGACACCTCCATTTGCCAGTGAAGCAGACCAAGAAGAAATCTCCCGGAAAAGAGATTTATTTGTTTATTTATTCATTTGTTTATTTATTTATTTATTTATTTAGCTCGTCACAGCGTTAAGGGGTCTGGGTTTGATTCTCCAGCCAGGTGGAAAATGCGGGACTCATTCGTGAAGGTTGAGTGAAAAAACATTTTTAGGTCGAAATACAGTTACAGACCGGGAGTGGAATTGCATTACGCCTATACAGTGTGTCACAATAACATTTTCAGGAAAACTGTGCAGCTTAGAGTATGACCATACATACATAGCTCTTTCTATAAGAGACGCAATATGTCCTCTGTCTTAATATGTTTTTATTTTAAGTATCCCTCTGTAATTACTGTGTGTTAAAATAGATTTCATCAAGTTAAGTGAATTTAGCCATCTCCAAGCATTAAAAAGAAATTAAACCTTTCCTCAGGACCAGAAAACGGCTCCATAAAAGAAACAATAGTTTCTACACGTATAAGCATGCTGAATTCACTTCCTTAAATAAAGCTATAAATATTGTATATGGAGGCCATTACAC
>JAOVVF010000027.1:11537573-11551165 GCA_028565595.1 Duopalatinus emarginatus
AATCAGCTCCCTCCTTAGGCCTTCCGCTTCCTTTTTGTTTTGTTTTGTTTTTTTCTGGCACAGGGAGAAAGGTAATTAAGCGATATGCAGAGGTGGTCGGAGGGGGTATGGGGGGCCTCTAATAAAAATCTGCTTAGGGCCCCATAAAGGCTTGGGCCGGCCCTGGCCGCCATATTGAAAGCCACTATATTGTATTAAGGTGCAAGTTTTTCCAATGGGAAGGTGGTTATGTGTCTTGTGACTTTTTGACTTATCCTGTATAATGTTAACCTAACACTGTCTGAATATCATTTAGAATCTACTCCACACCCACACACACACATGGTTGGTGTGGTACAATGGTGACATCATTGGCTCCTATGTGGGAGACCTGTGTTCGATTCCTAGTCTGGGCAGCCTGTCTGCGCTACACCAAGAAGGGTCCTTGGGCGAGACTCCTAACACTTCATTGGCCTACCTGTAATACCAGTGACCTTGTAAGTTGCTCTTGATAAGAGCATGTACCAAATGCCGTAAATGTAAATATTAGACTGAAAAATCATTAGCCCTAAAAGTCCTACCAGTTGCCACTTTTGTCTGTCTTGAAAAAGCTTGGCACATTTGGCAGCATCCTCCTCCAATGCTTTTTATTCAACCTGCCTTTTTAGCTGGTCTCTTCTCACTTATCATCCATTATCTGGGCTATATGTCCCGAAACACCTGCAACAATTTTAAAGGGGTAATATTCCTCACATGGTTGCCAGTAAGTTGACCCAGGAGAGCAGTTGTTGGTTTGGCACCTTGCTCAAGGGCACTTCGGCTGTCTCATGTCATATATACAGGAATCAAACCAGTGACCTTTTGATCACAAGGCTGGTTCCTTAGCCACAAGCCCATGGCTGTCCCCAAGAGCTAAATGTCTCGTAACAGAAAGTTTAAACAGGATGTCACCTATTGGCTGTGAATTTCAGAAATTGCCCTGGTTACAACTTTGCACTTGTTGCACTTCAAGCATTGTTGTCTGTACAGACGTACATAACCTAAATGTTGAAACTGGATGCTACAATAAACAAACTGCACATAGCTTAAATATAAAAGCTATGTCAAATTAATGATTAAAGGATTTTAAAATGATGAACAATACACACCAACTGCTGCGAACCTCCAGATTTAGAAACTGGCAGTTGTTTTGAAACGCTCTTTTTGTTGTTCTTTATTTGTTCTTTTTTTTTTTTTTTTATCCGTACAGCAAGCGATTACGAGACGCTTGTCCTTCAGCACTGACCCTGCTGCATACTTTGAAGTGACATCATTACAGTTCAAAATCGCATAATTTGCTGCGAAATGGAGGGGACGGATCATGGTATCACGGCCTTATTAACACTTAACTGGTGACGGGGTTGTGCAACCACACACACACACACAC
The DNA here is from genome assembly GCA_028565595.1 of Duopalatinus emarginatus. NCBI lineage: Eukaryota > Metazoa > Chordata > Actinopteri > Siluriformes > Pimelodidae > Duopalatinus > Duopalatinus emarginatus. Next base: position 11,538,979 of record JAOVVF010000027.1, read on the forward strand.
ACACACACACACACACACACACACACACACAGCGAGCGCATCATCAGAGACCCTGTTCTGATGAGCACAACAGAATCTAGATGAGCAATTATATTTGCAAATGGAGGACGCACAGGAGCGGCGACCTCGTCTCTGTTTGTCTGTGACCTTCGTCTCGGCTCCCTGTCCGCACCTTTTTCCTGGACTCAGGTTAAACGAATCTGCGTGTAAATGAGAGTGTGTGGGGACGCGTTTCACTGAAGCTCCATCATTACAGAGATGACAGAAAGGAAAGGGCCCGTGATGAGAAACGGGCCAAAGAGCACCCTCCGGAAATTTAGGTGTCATCTACTATATTCATCAGTCAAGGTGTGGGAGGAGACGCGAATGTGTGTTTGTATCGGTGTGTGTGAAAGATCTTTTGAGATGTTTGTCAGAATGGGTGTGTACATGCAAGCCTAGGTATATAGACATTCTTGCCAGAGCTAAATTATAATCTGCTAAATAAATATGGCCATTCTTAAGTGTGTGCAAAAATGTGCATTGCCAGAATTTGTTACAACTGTGTGTGTGTGTGTGTGTGTGTGAGTGTGTGTGCGCGCACATGCTTGTACTTGCATGCATCCTCATCCTGGACCTATGCAGAAGCATTTTCTACACCGCCACCCTGCAGGTATCAACCACTGTCACATTATATTTAAATAATAACTCCGCCAGAATGGTTATTGATTCGAGTCATGGAAAACAAGACAATGATTTTGCTTGGAAATGATCGTCGTCACAGGTTAAAGCCCCCTCTGGCGAACAAGCTGAAGATTGATGCTCAGGTGTTCCCTGTCTTATAGGCTGACAAGGGAGAAGAATGGCCCAACCCATATCTGCTTCACTTTTGGGTCATGATCAATGGACCCTTCGTAAAATGACTGTATTCAGCTTTATCCTCGGAAGAGCAAGAGGAAGTTGCGGTGTTACAACGGCAACACCGGGAAACGTGGAGTGTTGCAGGTGCAGTAGATGAAGGATCCTGAGAATAACAACAGGGACAACATAGCATGGTGTATAAACATGTCAACATGATTCAAGGGAAAAAAAAAAAACAGTAGGTGCTCATGTAAATACTGCTTCATACTGAGAAATATATTTAAAAGACAGAACAGGGCAGGGAATGTTATCGCAAATAATCTCCCAGCTGGGATTTGCTTGGCAGCCAGGAGAAGAAAGTGGAATAGATTTTCCAACATGTGATGGGATTCAAAATAAGACATGAGTTCGAGTTTATAAACATTTGACAGAGAAAAAGTCCATGAAGCGGTAAACATTGTACCAGAAGATCTATTTCTGAGATCAGCAATATCATCCAAAACAATCAAGTAGTTCCACAACATACAGTTCTCAAGTTATGTGCAAAGTTTTATATATGCTTTGCTGAGTTATGCATTTTCTACACAAATAAGCTAATCTTGAAACTTGAAACTTTGTAAACTTTTGAGAATTTCTATTTCTATATACTTCTGCATAGATTTGACCTGAAAGTCCTAAAAGAAGATAAAGAAAACCAAACCAAACAATTAAGTCAAAAAGATTAAACATGTTAAACAATTACCAGATTTTTTTTTTGTTTTGATTAGTTTGCCAGATATTGAAAAATAGTTTTTAGTGAAGTGAAAGTAAAACTAAGTGCCTACTGTGTTATGTGACCTCCATATTTTAACCCATCTGTGCAGTGAAACACACACACACACACACACACACACACACACATCAGTAAACACTAGGGGGCAGTGAACACACTTGCCCGGAGCAGGGGGCAGCCCCAAACCATGGCGCCTGGGGAGCAGTTGGGGGAGTTAGGTGCCTTGCTCAAGGGCACCTCAGTCGTATCTTGCCCTGGGCTGGGATCGAACCCACAACCTTCCGGTCAAGAGACCGGTTCCCTAAACGCTTGGCCACGGCTGCCCCCAAGCTAGCTGTTCGGAAAGGACAGAGTCGTACCCGGCTCCTGAGCTTGGATCTGCCCCATACAGCGGTCGCGTCCACCAAACGGGAGCACGCTAATGATGTCATTAGTGCCAAAAGAAGGGCATTATGGGATTTGCAGTATTAGTGATGAATGCGCTGTTACATCGGTGTCGCCGCTGTATAATACCGGCGGGCCAGCTCCAATAGTAATTTGATATTGCCTCGTGGGCCAAAGTTTGACACACATGCTTCATGCTAAAACTCAGTAAGGAATCGTTTTGTAAATCAACTGAACAATTTACAGGCACAGGGAGTGTTGGACATTTCCAATTTTTTTTTTATTTGAAACTAATTTGAGCATTAGCCATCTGTCCTGACGAACTCAAAACATCTTGGTAGTCCTGGATCTGAGCGATTATATAAAAATCTAGTTTCTGGAGGCCATTTATAAATGTCGTCTCCACAACACTTAAGTGAAAGTGAACTATTTGCCTACTGTGTTTGTACACAGAGGAATGTGACCTCCGCATTTAACCCATCCATGCAGTAAAACACACACACACACACCAGTGAACACCAAGGGGCAGTGAACACACTTTCCCGGAGCAGGATTGCAGCCCCAAACCACAACACCTGGGGAGTTGGGGAAGTGCCTTGCTCAAGGGCACTTCAGTTGTGTCCCTGAACAGGGATTGAACCCGCAACCTTTTGGTCACCAGTAGGTTTCCTAACCATATTATCACACCATCATACTGTGTTAGTCCTGGACAGGTTCATACCAAACATGTTGGACTCCATCTAAATCCAAATTTATCCCTAATGTGCTTCCAGTGTTTATCAGGTGTCTTTTCCTGTTCTTTTCTAAAGTTTAATCTTCAGTTTTTGTGCTGAAGAACAAGCAAAGGGTGTTTTTTCTGGACGCTGTCCACAGAGGTGGACATTCTACAATGTCCTTCACACTGTCTGTCACAGAAACTCCTGTTTCCATTGATAACCCCTGTTCCAAGTCTGAAGCACTTGTCTGGCTGGTTATCAGAGCTGGACTGGACAAGCAGCACACTGTCCATGACGTCATTTCAGGAGGACAGTTTGGTTTGATCGCTGGTGTGTTCACTCCTGTTGCACTGATTTTCAACAGAAGAAAAAATAATGCATTTATTAATTATTATTATGATTATTCAAAGTATTTGATTCAGAGATATATTTTACAGGCGTGTCCTCAATCCGTACTCTAGTGTGTACTTGATTCCAAGTGTGTACGTTGAGTTCTTGGCAGCCATGTTTGTAGGATGTGTCCTGGCGTGGGCGTGTGTGGTGAAATCGGAGGCTGATCACGGCGTGGACGTGAGAAGCTGCTGGGTTAATATTAATGCTCTAGTTCTAAGATGTTGTTGTTTCCATAGTAACCCTCATTCACAGTGACAATTTTTTTTTTTTGTGGTGGAAGTGCCACCGAATCTATGCCTAATAATAAATCAGTTTTTTTTTCTACCCAAGAAATTTTGTTGTTACAGAAGAGGAGAATGTGTGTTAGGGTAAATAACTGAGGGTCAATGTCTTTAGGATGGAGCAGATGCAGGAGAACGGTGCAAGATGCATTTTTCTGGTCTTTGGTGGCTACAGCATGGATGATAACTGGGAGTAACTTGTCAAGATGTGTAACACCTCCCCGGATGATTATTTCAGAAGAACCAAAGTGGAATTCGTTCCTCTGTATATTGTCCACTGACAACCCCCCCCCCACCCTTTATTGCATTCCTTATATAATACAGAGGATTTAAACGAACCAGAATCAGAAATGATCACTGATTATCTCATCGCAAGTCATATGCCTGACTGACGTCTCCTGGTTTTGTATTTGTATATGAATAAGAGACTGGACCGAGGAGCTGAACCTCTCCAGAGCGGCTGTGAATGAAGATCGTAATATTCACAGACTGTTAAATAAAAGCACACAGTGTTCTCTGCCAAGAGCATGAACAGGACCTGGGTGTCCAGAGGTTAGATGATGAGCTGGGTTTTATGCTCTGTAATGATCCCACTCTCTCTCTCTCTTTCTCTCTCTCTCTCTCTCTCTCTCTCTCTCTCTCTCTCTGTGTGTGTGTCTCAGGTGCGGCCAATAGGCTATGACGGTAATAACCCCACCTCAGTGGCGGAATGGCTGGAGTCACTGGAGCTGGGAGACTACACCAAGTCGTTCCTCATCAACGGCTACACGTCCATGGAACTGGTTAAGAAGATCTGGGAGATTGAGCTCATCAATGTAAGTCTCAAAAACGTCTTCTCTAAGCTTTACGTCCTGTGTTTGAAGCCTGGAGATTCATTCCTGACGTTTAACCAGTTTATTTCCCCCTGGACTCCAAATTCCCAGACATTATATAAATTAAATATAAACACTAGAGACACACCAACACAATTTCTTTTCTTGCTAATGACACTTAAATTTCTGGAGTTTATGGAGTAACTCTATACCCATCTGATAGAGTTTTATGTATACAGCGTGTCTCAAAAGTAAGGAAATGAAAACGGTTTGGCAGACGGTGATCTGGATGTTGGTGCCATGACCTAAGAGTTTTTTTCCCCTCTTCTGTCACAGCTTGTGCCTAAAATTGGATCACCATCTGATAAACTGGTTCATTATATAATTGCAGTTTCATTACTTTTGAGACACTCAGTACATAAAGAGTGTCATTATAAAATATACTGTAGAATAAAACAAATCCTTTAATAAGATTTATTTATATACATATAAATATATATATATATATATTAGGGCTGTCAAACGATTAAAATTTTTAATCGCGATTAATCACATAATTTTTTTTATAGTTAAACGCGTTTAATAGCATTTTAAATCTATGTAAATGAATAAGGCTTTAAAGTGAAATGTTACAATTAAAATGCTAAAAGTACTTGTTAAACAAGTCACATGCTAGGCAGTACTGAACATGATTGAAATGAAATGAAACTTCCCGTGTAACAGATCTTTCACCATCACTCAAACTCAGGCTGCGTCTGAAATCACATATTTCCGTATGGCGGATGTAGTGCGTCCAAAGCTGTGCATACTGCTCGCTTACATACTGGAATTGCGTACTGCTTTAACGGTAAAACTGTACACACTGCTTCGAATTCGGTGTGTATGCTTGAATACGCAATCGGACACAGCCTTACTGCCCTATATGACGTTGTTTCCTGTCTGATCCACTATGTTTTGCTGGCGTTTGCCTGATTCCAGCATCTGCTATCACATTCACACACAATGATCCACATTTTATTCCCCTGCACATAAAACACTCAGATAAACGTAATGAAGCCGTAAGTGGACAAGGCTTGTTAGGATTATAACCCATTATAGTTATGCGCTCTACACTGACTCAGTCCGTTTATTTTCTACGTGTTTGTATGTTGATATTCTGAATAGACATCAGCATCACATCCTGATACACGTTCCTTGTCTTACACCTGGTGGCAGCCGAACGGTACTGTGGGCACTTCGGGGCAGTTATCTGTGATGGATGTAGATATGAGGATGAGAAAAAGGTTGAGAGAAGAACTTGACCTCATAAGGGTCCAGGGGGTCCTCAGGGATCAGGTCTTGTATTTTTCCCCAGTCTTTGACACTGCTGCTTGTTCGTAAAGGATGTAGCAGCTGTCAGGTGCAAGCGGATGTAAAACCTGTATAATAAAACCTTCATGCGCTGTTTAATACTTCACTGGTGTGATGTGATGCTGTGGGAACAAATACAGCCACTAGAGGACATCAAAACATCATTTATATTCAGATACCAGGAATATACGTACCAGTGTGTAAAGCAATGCCTTTATCTGTATCTGTGTCTTTAATTATTACATTTAATTATTACAGCTGTTTGACTGTAGGGCTGTTTTTTTTTTTTTTTTTCAAATGAGCAATTTGCAAATTAGCGATCCTGCCTGTCCTTATAGCAGCATTTCATTATAATGTTTTTTTCTAAGAATAATAAAAATGGTCGTTTAATTACAACAAAATAACACACATTTTTAAATAGTTTTATAAATAATAAATGAAATGATTATTTTTGTATAAACAATACAGCTTGTTCTAGTATAATACATCCACACATTGTACATAACATGCTGCAAATCAGAAATGTGTACCATTGTTAACTTGTTTCTCACCTCCAGGGTGAAGAAAAAGAAGTAAAATGTGAACATTTTGCGTTTCTGCGCCTTTTTTCAATTCAATTTAATTTTATTTGTATAGTGACTGTGACAGTGGACATTGTCCCGAAGCAGCTTTGCAGAACAATAGAATTGGATTATACATTTATATAAATGTTTTCCTTGATCAGCGACCTGGTGGCGAAAGTTTTTTAAGTTGCTGTTTGAAGTTTGTGTGGGGGTTTTGCTGAAACCTGGCAACCTGTAACATGAGAGTGACTATTTATGATCCTATTTATCTGTTGAACCCTTTTGTTTTTTTATATTAATTCAGGATGCACTTGTTCAATCGGAACAAGGTGTGCGTGTGTGTGTGTGTGTGTGTGTGTGTGTATATAAGTGAAGGAACAGGAGAGCACCGTAATTGATTTTGCCCCCCGTCAAGCTCCGAAGTTAATTAATACACATTTTCATCACAGCCTACACACATCTTTATTAGTGCTGACTGTTTAAAGTCTACTCTCCTAATGACACAGCGGCACAGACAGCTTCATGGGGGGGGGGTGAGAGGAGGTCTGTCATTCATCAGAAATCCGTCACAATGTTTTCAATGGTTTTATTATTGAGTAAAATCTCTAATAAATCAGAGTAATACTACCTCTTTTATTTATTTATTTTACAAAGTGGCGGCCTTTAAAACTGTAAAACACCACTGAAGTGCCAGTAAAACCGGTACACCAGTCTAATACGCGGAAGGTCCCTCACGGGAGCGTAGGACTGCCAAAATGTGGAAACATTCTGTAGATAACACCATCAGGCCTACAGACCAGTCCACAACTCACAACTGTTACATCCTTAAGTTCAGGGACACCGTGATCCCAGACGTGTTGAGTAACGTTGAGATCTGGTGATTTAGCTGTTAATGACTAATCCCCAAACTCAGATGAGTGTTCCTCTAACCATAATCTGGTGTCTCTAGACGTGTGTGGTGGTCCATTGTCCTGGTAAAAGGGGACAAACCCGTCAGAATGAATACAGGACATGAACAGGTGGAACTCATCACACATAGTGTGTGAAGGTGTCCCAGGGGTCGCATGTGGAATGGCAGATAAACAAAGCACACACTGTTATAGAGGCACCACCGGTCTGTACCTGTTTTTTTTTTAACAGTCTGTTCCAGTTTTTCTGGCATTTCAGTGCATTTGTAATGTATATATATATATATATATAAAAAATGTATACACTTCTCTCCTGCTCACAGGAATTCCTTCACGATTCAAAAGTAACTTTAGTGTAAAGACATGTTTTGTCATGTCCCTGGGGTGTGGGGAAAGCTAATATTGTTGGGGGGGGGGGGCACATCCTCCGCCTAGTAACAGTCTGATGAGGACGGACTTGTTGAAGTTTTTAAGGTTTTTTTTTTTTTTTTTTTTTACAGTGAAGACGTGTGGTTTTTACTACAATCAGTGGTCACCAAAAAATCACCAAAAACCCTGGTGTGGTCATTTAAGCAGGAGGGAGAACACACACACACACACACACACACACACACACACACACACACACACACACACACAGTGAACATGGAGTACAACTGTGTTCTTGGTCTCCTCCTCAGCGGGACTGAATTCCGAAAGCATGAGGAACGCCAAACTAAAAATAATCCTTCAGTCTCTTTCCCTCCCCACAGCGACCTTTGACCTTTACTCTTTCCTCCGGGTTCCTCCCGATCACAAGCAGCTCTTTGTTTATGTCGACTGTGGGGCTGCAGAGAAACTGAAACTGAAGCCTCTGTGGAGCAGGACCACATCCGTCCATGGCAGAAACTCGCTTCGGTTCGCAGTAGGAACTTTGTAAAACTTAACCAGACTGAACGTCAGACAACACACACACACTAATCCATCAACAAGGTTACAAAAAAAACAAAAAAAAAAAAACAACTAAAACCGAACAGCTGACTTTTAAAAACACAAAAATATAAACTATTACGAAGTAACTTAATAATCTGTCAGTTTGTTTTCTTAAGTGCATCTTTCCATCCTCCAGGCTCCGCCCGCAATTTTTAACTAAAAATAGGAGGTTAAATGTGCACAATTCTCCAAAACATGTAATAATAAAAAAGCTTGGATTAGTAACTTTTTTTAAAGTATGTTATTTTTCATCTACGTCATTTATTATTATTATTTAAAAACAATCCTTTTTTATTTCAAAATAAAATCTAAATACTGTAAAAATTCTAATGTATAAAACTGAAGCTATTTAATATATTTTTAGCTCAGGTTTTTAGCGCTACTTCACCCATAACGTTTAGTTCAACTGCAAACGATAAACAAATTTCTTAACCAAATCCTCAACCCACAACCCTCCTGATTGCTCAGTCGCATGCAAAATCAGATGCGTAACCAGGCGACTGCTGCTGAAAGTGAACTATTTGCCTACTGTGTCCGCACACAGAGGAATGTGGCCCCCACTTTTAACCCATCCATACAGTAGAACACACACACCAGTGAACACTAGGGGGCAGTGAACACGCTTGCCTGGAGCGGGTGCCCAAAACCATGTAGCCCAGGGAGCAGTTGGGAGTTACGTGCCTTGCTCATGGGCACTTCAGTCGTGTCTTGCCGTGTGTGAGGATTGAACCCAGGACCTTCCGGGTTCCTGACCACTAGGGCCACAGCTGCCCCACAAGGCTACTGCAGAAGTGCAGATCAGCAAGAATACACAACAACGTTTGAAGGATGACAAACCGCAAGAGCGCTGAAACCAGCATTCAAACCACCACAGACCAACAACGTTCAAGCGACTACGCCAGTTCCACTTCTCAGGGTTTGTAGTAACTGCCGGGTCGCGCCGTCAACTTCATCCTAAGGATGAATGTTAAAGGAAAAGGATGTTGAAGGTTTTCCACCAGTAGACGTTATTTGATTATTAATGTCTGTTCGGGTTTATATTTCTGCTCTGAGATGAGTTGTGATTTTAACTTTATCTGTGTAGATAAACCATTTTTTTCTCTTTCTGCAGGTCTTTCATCTAGACAGATCAAAGCAGGAGCACCATGCAGTGTAGGCGTCGCCATTGCTATGCGAGAATAGCGGGATTGCTCGCCTTGCTGGGATGCGTCGTTATGATCATCTTCGTCCAACACATCTGGCTCGAAAAGCTGAAGCGCAATGTCATGATTGAGCCGGTGTCCAAGAAGGAAGCAGTGACGCCTCTGTCACCGACCAGGTTCCTGGCAAACGGGACCCTGGTTTCTACCCAGCCTCTGCTCCGGAATACCGCGAGATCGAACCGGAGTTTAGCGCTGGAGGAAAATGCCGAGAGCATCCTCAAAGTAGAACCTTACAAGTACATCATCAATGAACCCGACAAGTGTGACAGGAACAACACTCTCCTGGTGCTGTTGATCCCCGTCGAGCCTCACAACGTCGAAGCCAGGGACGCCATCAGGAACACATGGGGCAACGAAAGCATAGCTGAAGGGATAGTACGGCTTTTCCTCATGGGCATAAAAAACACCACGCTCCACCCTGGGAAGCGCGATCAGCAGCAACACTCCCTCTTGGAAGAAAGTCGACAATACCGCGACATGATCCAGCAAGACTACATCGACTCGTACTACAACCTCACCATCAAGACGCTGATGGGGATGCACTGGGTGTCCAGGTACTGCCCGACCGCCAAGTACGTCATGAAAGCGGACAGCGATATGTTCGTCAACACGGAGTATCTCATCCAGAAACTGCTCAAGGCCAACATTCCCAGGGAGATGTACTTCACCGGGTACCTAATGCGAGGCTATAAGCCGAACCGTAACAAGGACAGCAAATGGTACATGTCGCCCGAGCTGTACCCCAGCGGAAGCTACCCCACCTTCTGCTCGGGAACTGGGTACCTTTTCTCCGGCGACATGGCCGACAGGATCTACTCCACGTCCCTGAGCATACGCAGGCTCCACCTGGAGGACGTCTACGTCGGCCTCTGTCTTTCCAAACTGAACATAGAACCCAAGCTGCCGCCCAACGAGTTCCTCTTCAACCACTGGAAAGTTTCCTACTCCAGCTGCAAATACAGCCAGCTGATCACCTCGCACGAGTTCCGTCCCAGCGAGCTCGTCAAGTACTGGCAGCACCTTCAGAGAAACAAGGGCCGGGCCTGCAAAACCTCCAAAGGACACTAAACCCCACCCCCCTTCCCCCCCAAAAAAGTATTGATTAACCCTCAGTCAAATGTGAGGTAGTCTTTGACTTTTAGACCAGTTACCAACGTCCGGCACCAGCGTCTCGACTCGGGAGGCTGCCGGAAAGTTTACTGCCTGTTTATAATCAGGCTGAATTATTTTTGCAAGTGTTATGATCGAAAATAAAGATGTTTGGCATGACTAGGATCGCTGAGTACGCTAATTAAAAACAGATCGTAAGTGCTCTTACGTGACATCCAAAGTTTTAGTTGTGACCACAAAAAGGGAAGAAAAACTGACCTGAGGAACTTGATGTACTAAAGTAATTCACAGCGGAATTACGTGTAAATCTTTGTGGCCATACTTTCAGATTTTTAATCGCTGCTCGCGATTCAACCAGGTCCCCACCCCCTCCCCCCACATCATATTTCCCTGTGCCGCGGTTACACCCAACGTTTATCAGTTCAACGCCCCGACAAGCCGTGGTTTCAAATGTCCTCACTTTAATTACTATTTAATTTTGACACCGTTTCTTTTCTATCCACTCCGAGGTTTACAACACAACCCCTTCTTTTATGTCAAGGAGAAAAAAAAATGCTGCTCATTAAACACGTCATGTCAATAAAAGGAAACGGTGAAAGGAGACAGATTAAGATGTCCTGCTTGGTGGTGGTGGTGGTTTAAAAAATAAGAAATTAAACCAAACATTTTATTTTATTTTTATTTATTACATTTATATATATTATACTTATTTAGCTTTTCTAATGTTATTCATTCATTAAAAGTTTTTAACACCATAAAAGTCACGTTCAAGGCAGGACAAATTATTTTTTGGACTATTTTTATGTCTAGTTTTCAGTTGGTACAGTTAACTGTTGATTAAAAAAGAGGAATAAACATTAAAACTGGACATATTAAAGTCACATCACACCGACTCGGGGGTCCCCCCCACCTTCCCCCACAGTGTAAAAGCAAGGATTTTTTTTTTTTATCCCATCCTGCAAAACAGAGGGCAGATTATTATTATTTTTAATCGACCTAAAAGACGCTAATCCTTTAATCCGCTCGGGTGTGTACGGATGCTGTGTGTGGGAGGCAGCAGAAATGACACTATATTCACTCAGTTATTCTGAATGACAAAGTGAACTGGGACTGTATTAAAAATGCTGAGAATATTAAAAGCAGAGGAAATTAAATTACGGCTTCTATTTTCTATGATTTTTGACGTTACAGTGTCTGGAATCTGGAACACAGTAGATGAATGAGGTTGCTTTTTCTGTACAAGAAGCGTGTCAAAACTGCAATAATTACAGCAGTCGCTTTGTGTTCTGGCACACGGTCGACCCACACCCTGCAATGTAGAACGCTCGCGAGCCGATCGCGTTTCCAGATCATTTATATCCACTTGACACAATATACAGCAGGTCGTTTTATAAAACACAAATCGACACGTATTGTTTTCATTCTTGTACAGCGGCAACTGGTGTGTGGATCACGTTTCACATTCTGGCACTGAAGCCTCATCCGGAACCATAATGTAACGTTTCATTAGGAGGATGATGGATGATTATTGTTCATGATCATGATGATACTGAAGAACATCAGCACTCTTTACAATATCAATTTCCATCATATTAGAGGTGTAACGACAAATACACGATGGGAAACACAACCTGGATCTTCTAAATATTATAATCAACCCTAAACAACCCCAAATTCATACAAACTAAATCCAACATAATCCCAAATAAATCCCTGAAATCCTAAAACAATCCCAAACCAAACCAACCAAAATAATTCAGATTAATCCCTGAAAAAATCTCAAATACTGTCAATAAACAAACCTATCCCATATATATATATATATATATATATATATATATATATAAAAATTTCCAAAGTAGATCCACAATAACCCCTAATAAA
>JAOVVF010000027.1:11589298-11606835 GCA_028565595.1 Duopalatinus emarginatus
GCAGTTAGGGGAGTTAGGTGCCTTGCTCAAGGGCACCTCAGTCGTGTCTTGCCCTGGGTGGGGATCGAACCCATGACTGTCAATACTGTCATGAATGTCACAGGAGACAAAAGTGGATGAAAATGCAGAGCTTCCTTAGGTCAAAATCAGAGCAGACTAATCCAAAAACAGGCAGAATGCAACCAGGATATTACAGAGCAGAGCAAAGATCAGTAACCAGAATGTGAAACATTCAAAACCAGGGTAGCAAACACAATATCTCGGCCTGGGAAGGACAGACAGACAAGAAATGAGACAAGATAAGTGTTAGTCCGGTATACTCATAAGTGTGTGTAATGATGATGAATTGAGTAATTGAGTCTAGGCAACTCTGGTGGTGAGCATGTGGTGTGCTGGGAGTTGGATGCAGCAGAAATTTGTTTTGTAGGCTACACTGTGTTCTGGAAAATTAAAGAAGACGCCATCTACATGTACTAGTATGTATGTGGATTTTTTGGGCTTTGGCTTTTAACCAAGTGGAACAGCATTAAAAGTATTTTTTGTGATTGGGGGAGACATGCAATTATTTTTTAAAGCACTGAAGCCAACATTTTGTAGTATGTTGCAGTTTTGCTGTATGCTAGGAACCTGCTAAGAGGCAATGTATCAGTTTTTTTTTTGCAGCCCAAGTTACTTTGCAGACTGTAATTTCTTATTTGATAATGTCCTTGCAATTTAATTTCACATTGTGAAAATATGCTGTTTGTTTTAGACATTTTGCGAAAAATCAACCATGGTTTTACTATGGTGGTTTATAGTAACTGTGGTTATTATACAGTTAACCATTACTGTAACATGCACAAATAAAGTAACATATGGTAACTATGTGTATGCAATGGATTAGCCATGGTTTTACTATTGTACCATATGGCATACCATAGCAACCATGTCATAAAGCTCAAGTAAAACATAAAGCTCAAGTTTTACAAAGTCAGATCTACATTTTGGAGGACATGAGAACAAACGGTTGCTTTTAGTTACATCTATTAGATGCTTGCTCATTGTTCAGACATCTGGCAGTCTCTTCAGCAATGTTTTCCATATAGCTGAATAGAAGTATGGTGTGTTTATGACAGTCCCCATAAACGATTCACGGACATTCTGCTTACAAAGCCTTCGCTTGGCATGAATCATAAATTGGTTCACAAGGCAACAAAGACTGTTGCCTTGGAGACTAAAACTCTGAATTTATCTTGTCCATGTAACTTCAAGTCTTTTTACTGGTCAGATGAGAAGTATCCATGTTTTTTTTAGTCTTTATTTCTGTTTCTTCAATGTCCTACCATAATTTAGCAGTGAAACAGGCACAGCTGTTCTTACACTTACGTAACTCTGAAATAGAAGTAGAATTTCAAACTCATTACACAGTAAACAATACTCTTGTGAACTGATGCTCATTGGAATTCAATTAGAAAAGAAATAGCGGCATTCAGAAACACAAGTACACTGTGGAGGACGAGCTTTTTCGTAATGAAGTGGTTCACTTGGATTCCAGTGTCATTCAGAAACCCACAAAGATATTACTTGTGTCATGTGTATTTTCTCAGGGATTAGAACAAAAAGTCCCTTCTTTATTAATAACATAAGCATCCTGGGAATGACTCAGAAATCTCCAGGTAGCCTATTTTGAAGTGGTTATGAAACATTGAGCTTTTTTTTTTTATTTTTGTTACTGTCTGTCATATGTAAGAAATAAAAACACAATGCTGTGTCCTGTTATAGAGAAATAACCAATGACAGTGTACGTGCAGAACGAAGAGTAAAAAAATAAATAAATACAAGAGAATACAAGTATGTGTGCAGATATATACAGTGAGCAAGGTGAAAAACTGACACATATACAAACAAATTCAATCAGGTAAAGAAAGAGCAAAGATGGAGTCCAATATTAAGGCTTGAATCAGAAACTGGAAAAGCTAACCTACCAGGTGGCCAAAACCAAGGAGACAGACGATTTGAGAAAACCGAGAGACGAAGCAGAGGTCATACACGGGAAGGTCAAGGATATAGTAAAGTGCTTGGTATGCAACATATAAAGGATGGCAGGAGAGAATGAATGCTGCTATACAAGCATTTATACAGACCGGATAATTGGAAACAGGTGAATGTGATCAGCAATATGGAGAGGCAGGACATGATTGGTAGGTTGGGGGGGATCGTCAAGAGGTGAATCACCGGAAGGTTGCGGGTTTGATCCCCACCAAGGGCAAGACACAACTGAGGTGCCCTTGAGCAAGGCACCTAACTCCCCCAACTGCTCCCTGGGCACTGTGATTTGGGGCTGCCCGACCCCTCGCATGCGCGCTCCGGGTGAGTGTGTATACTGCCCCCTAGTGTTCACCGGTATGTGTGTGTGTGGTTTCACTGCACAGATGGGTTAAATGCAGAGGTCACATTCCTCTGTGTGAAAACAGTTCACTTTCACTTTCATATGACAACAAACTCTCATTCTTCATATGTCTGGGCTGTGGGGTAGGATGGCTACATGGCCAAGACTGCCTTGCAATCTGACAGATTTGGAGCACTTCTCTTAAGGAAGATTGCCAAGCTGTCATGCTGATAGACTCCTAAGCAAAAAGACAGAATTCTGTCATAATATCAAAAGATGCTTCAGCGTTATTGTTAGTTTAGGGGTGTGCCTATTTCTGCAACCAGGTTATTGTAGGTTGTCTATTTTTTATTTCCCCCTGAAAGATTTCAGTTGTTTTTTCGAATCGAATTGTAGAGATTCTGGGTCATATAAAATGTGGAAAAAGTTATATATATATATACTTATATATATCCACTATAAATGTAAGTCACCCTGAATAAGAGTGTCTCCCAAATGCTGTAAATCTAATGGGTAACGTTTTGTGTTAGTGTCTAGACGATTATAAGCTTGAAAATTGTTGGACTCGTAAACCTTGACTCAGATAAGCAGATGGTGGGATCACACCCTCCAGGAGTTTTAAGCCTTGAGATAAGCAAATGAAAGCTAAAAGCGACCATCTTCACAGTCACTGACTTAATCATTGTATAAGTGCACTGTCAGAGCCACTGGACTTTATTTACTGTGAGCAGAAAAGCATGAAATGTAACATACACTTATCATACTGTATCTTTTTTTCACAGAGCTCTCTAATCCTCCACTTAAACACAATAGAGGCTGAAAATCTACTTCATGCCTTCAGACATTCCCATCATCACTACTATAAGATCTGTCACACCAGCCGACATGACTTCCATCTCAAGATTATCACACACACACACACACACACACACACATACACACATACACACATACACATACACACACATACACACACACACACATGCTTACACACCGTTTAACCATCTCATCTCTGGTTCGACACACATGTCTATTCAATGCCTTCACATGCTTCTTCATTTTCTGCTTCTGCCCAACATACGAGTATTTACACATTTGTAGCAAGCAGCTTACAGCACTTTCTCTTTTAAGTGTGTGTGTGTGTGTGTGTGTGTGTGTGTGTGGCCACTGTCATTTTCAGTAAAGGACAAACCACTCATTGTTTTGTAAAGCGTAAGAATTTCCAACTATGTGTTATTGTGCACATACTGTGATCTCTGAGGTTATACACTGATACACTGTAAATGTGACCTCTTGGGACGATTCCTGAAATCTAGCCACCTAGAAGGTTGTAAAGCACAGATATGGGTTTGGGTTTTGTTTGGCTGACATTCAATGGGACCCCTGGTACATCTACAAATGTAGTTCCTTCTTTCTGATGAGTTACTCCTATCCGTATCCTACATTCATTCTGGTAGGTTTGGCTCTTTCCAACAAGTCAGTGTGCCACCACACACGTCTCGAGACGCCAAATTATGGTTAGAGGAACACCCATCTGAGTTTTTGCCATTCCCACCTATGTCACCAGATCTCAGTGTTACCGAACATATCTGGGATGCCATGCAATGCGCTGTGGAACCCACAAATTCTACACCTTGGAATACAACAGAATTGTGGACCACTCTGCAGGAAGTATGGTTTTCATTGCCATTCACATTATTTTTTCAAGCTTGTGGAGTCCATATTATTAGACTGGTGTATGGGTTTTGGGGGCTTTGTTGTACAAGCAGCTACAGTGTACAATTACTCATCTATATAAATGGTCTGGTAAAGGTTTTGGTAAAGTATCTGTGAAATGAATAAAATGCTACTTGGGTCATTGACCACTGTGCTTGTCCACACAGAGGAATTTGACCTCCACATTTAACCCAGTAAAACACACACACTAGGGGCAGTACACACACTTGTTCAGAGCAGTGGGCAACCCAATCCATAGTGCCCAAGGAACAGTTAGGTTTTAGGTGCCCTGCTCAAGGGCATTCGGTCATGCCTTCTTTCGTACAGGGAATTGAACTGGGGACCTTTTA
This sequence comes from Duopalatinus emarginatus, assembly GCA_028565595.1. Taxonomy (NCBI): domain Eukaryota; kingdom Metazoa; phylum Chordata; class Actinopteri; order Siluriformes; family Pimelodidae; genus Duopalatinus; species Duopalatinus emarginatus. The sequence goes on from JAOVVF010000027.1 coordinate 11,593,733, forward strand.
GTCAAAAGGATGGTTCCTTAACCACAAGACCCTGGCTTAAGTTAGAAAGCTGCACAAGGTACTTGTGGTTGTATTTGATTATACTTAGTCATATTAAATGACTGAGCTTCTTTATGACAGTAGGCCATGCTGTTACTGCAGATGGGGTGCCAATATTTTTGGCTAACGATTGCGTTAAACTCGTAATGGTCAGTACAGGTCTTAGTTAAGGCTATTAAGATCAGTCATTCCTTTCTACATTAAATGCCTTAATAAAAATCCAGTCTGACGGTCTCTGTTACCACCGCTAATTGATTTGGATCTCGCTTTCCGCAGAAGAGATGAAACGCTGTGTCATTATTTCTTGCCCCATGCATGAGTAAGAAAAGAAAATCAAGAGGGTAATTAATAACCCCAGAAACACGCCCCAGGGATGGAGTCATTCATTAAGCATTGTGAAGTTGCTGATTAAGGGAGAATATGTGAATGAAAGAAAATGCCCGGCTGTAAAGTGTTATTGTGTATGAAAAAAGACGAAGGGAAAATGGATGTAATGGAGCTTTATGAGTTTTATGTGATTTTATAGATACTGTTAAAGAAAGGTTTGGGTGTGGGTCAAAGGCTTTGCAGAGTCAAAGCACACAGTAACAGCAGTAATTGAATTTAAAATAAATCATAAAATCAATATAAATATATAGATGTGCAACAAAGTAATGGAAAGAAACCAACCTGAACCTCCACCTCCAGGAGACAGGGACCATCCATCCACTTGTATACTTACAAACATTTACCGTTTCACCACTGAGAGCATTCTGACCAGCTGTGTGACACTGTGGAGTGTAAGCTTCATCGTGGATGAGAGGAAGGCCCTTCAAAAAGTGGTCAAGCCTGCTCAGCACATCACAGACACACACCTACCAGTCATTGGCGATCTTTGCCACCAGGGGTCTGTGATCATGCAGATCATGCAGCATCATCGGGGACTCCTCTCACCCAAGGCTCACACCTGCCCACTCGGCTTAGGAACGGCTTCTTCCCCCTGTCTATCACCCTACTAAACTTCTGACTACAGCCTTAAGCTGCAATCCACTATGCTGATTTCCATGCTGTATAAAGAGATGTTTGTAGATGTACCAGGGGTCCAGTGGAATGTCATCTAAACAAACCCTATACCATTATGAAGCTTTCGTAGATAATTATCACTTTATATATGCACGGGTAGACACAACCAATGATGTGCATAGATGGCCTTGCTATGTATTATAGTTCCATAGTTCCATAATTACATTCCTCTTATATTCCTTATATATTATGCCCATAGACCTATTTATATTTCTCATATTTATCACACACAATGACATTATTTGCCTTGTACTTGAACTTAACAATGACAATTAAGTTTAAACTGTTTGTCTGTCTGTCTATCTATCTATATTTCTTTTGGTTTTCCAGCTCTATCGCTCCAAAACCTATAATAAGTGTTCCACAGGGGTTGACTATGGGGGCCATAGCATATGATTTAAACTTAAAACCCATTAAACCATTAAGTAAAGCCTTCATGCACTGTTCACGGGGGCGGACTAACCCTTAGATAGACCACACCTATACAGATAGAAACGTTGTTGTTATGGATTCCGGGGGTCTGGATCCAATTGCAACGTGCTGCCTCTTATAGCGGGTCAGCACGTGTTAACCAGCTGTGGGAGTATTCCCTGTGCAGTAACCCTCTGCAAAAGTGGGTATTGTGACTTGCATAAATAAATAAATGATAAAGGAAACAAAATAAATATAAAGTTGACTGTCATGCATGGTCATGGTGAGCCAAAAGCGCCACTCATAACCAGTTCCAGTTAGCCCCCATTTCTTATACCCTTTATTATATTTATTCCCTTGAAGTCTCTTCAAGTCTCTTATGTGCTTGGAGAAAGTTTAAGCAGCGCAGTAATGCAACAAAGCTACGCCCCCAACATGGGCAAGCAGAGTGTGCTGCACAAACAGCTGAGTATCACACTCCCCCCCTGGTGTGGGGCAAATCACCTAGAAGCCTGGAGGCCAATGCGGCTGAGAATCTGAAAGTAAAGGTGGTCCTTACCAGCTGGAAGAGGACTGGCTGAGAGGCAAAGAGACCTGTAGGCCAGAAAAGAAAAGCGCAATGGCTTCTCTGGCAGAAGAAGTCCCCCAAAAAGAGTCACATCAAACACCTAACCTCTTCCTGACACTAATTATTATCCTAGGCCTTTAGCCCCTACACAGCAACCCTCTATGAGGCCACAGTCTTTTACCAGCTTACCCTGACTTGGTGCAAGAGAGCACAAAAAATCTAAAGGTGGTTAAATCTAGACTTAAATAGAGACCCATCCAGGTGCTCCTCATCAGGCCTAATTGTTCCTGGACCACCTGGGAGTTGTAGTCCCATGATGACGTCAAGGACTACATGTCTGGTGCTCCTCAGGGGCAGCTGCAAGAATCGATTGGCTCGCTCTGGTGGTGGAGGAGGGAATTGACCAGCCCCTGGTGGCGACCGGCTCCCTCTGGTGGGGGCAGAGGGAGATGACTGTTCCCTAACAGTTTTAACCTGTATGGGAAAATAAAATTGCAGTGTTATACGTGTTGATCAAACTGTTTTTATTATTATTATTATTATTATTATTATTATTATTTTATCTGGTTAATGCATTTTTTAAAATTCTGTTTACTGAAATTTCAGGGCCACAAATTTTTTCTTAATTTCAACATATTATTTAATAAATAAATAAATAAATAAACAAACAAACAAATAAATAAATAAAATATTTATTAATGAATTATATACTAAATTATGAACAAATATATTACAACATATATATATATTACTACAAATCAAGTGATCTGATTTCTTTTTATTACATCATTCTAATACATTTTTTTCTTTTTTTACTTGTTATATTTATTAATTAATTTTCATTTACACATTTAATGAGTTTCATTTTAAATCAATTTATTTATCTGAGATCTCAGTGTTCTCAAGGAAAGCATTTTTCTATGGAAAATCTTCCATTATAGGATTTAGGGGGTTTAAATAAGACATAATTTCTAAACATTTCTATACAGCCATGTATCTGTAAACATAAAACATAAAAATGTCTGTATTTTCAGATCCTGTTCTTGAAGGAACATGTTAACCTGCAGTCTCTCAAACCGTTCGGTGGCTGTTCAGTGACATCCGTAGCATGATGGAGCCGTCCCTGTTCGTGTGTGAACAACTAAATGCAATCTGTTGAGCTTTAACTCCCTCCTGTGCCTTCACTGCAAACATTAATACAGCGTTGCTCATATCCGTGTCTGGATCAAAATGCACTAATTACAGCCATGGCACCTGGGCTCTCAGAGTGAGTTGGAGTGCCAGATTTTACCTCCCTCTCCGCCCCCTGTGCAGCTTGACTGGGATGAATGTAGTCGGTGAATTTGGCTGGACGATTCCTGCGTTTTGGTGGGGATGCTGGGCCAAGAGCAGAGAGAGCGGCAGGACGGGATAATTATGGCAATCAGAGAGAGAGAGCAAGCATCAATCTCAGGTGAGCCGTGGGGAGGAAATGAAATAGAGAGAGAGATGGAAGGAGGAAGGGGAGGGTAGAGGATAGAGATGGGAGGAGTGTGAGAGACACCATTCTATTTGGGGAAAGCAGAAGTGAGTGTTTACTGCTCCTCTCCAAACTCAGTCTTCTTTTCAAAAGTGGTGTGTGTGTGTGAGAGAGAGAGAGAGAGAGAGAGAGAGAGAGAGAGTAATTACTCCCAGCGAGATAATCTATTTATCAGTATCTCTGTCTATCCATTATTCACACACGCTGTCTTTTTCTATTTTTTTTTTTATCTTGATCTAGATATCTATTACAAAGTCTCCTAGGGTGCACAGATTAGGGAGCAGATTCACACCATCACCGAGAAAAGCTTCGCTATTGATCATTAGCGCTGAAGGTAATTGTTCGCTATTCATCTTGATAGCAAAAAAAGCCGAAGAGACAGACTTTCAAATGAAGATGAGACCTAGCCAAATATAAAATGATCATGTAAGGAACAAACATAACAGGTTTATGGTTATGTCATTGAATTGTTAAGTAGTTAATTAATTAAATAATTAACCTATATATTTATTAGGGCTGCCAAGCAGTAACTGAAATGGGAATTATTGCTATTTTTTGTTGCATTATTTTTGTACTTTGTTTCTATTTTGTCTTGTTTACAAAGTAAGAATTGAAGATAAAAGTGTGTGAATCTTGAACCATAAACTTTAAAAAAGAACCAAGAACTTTTGAGTGGCGTGATGATGTAACTGCATTGACGTTGATCAGTGTCGAATATCACCACCAAAGTGTTTTATTTCTCTTATATATACATATACAGCAGAGAGAGAGAGAGAGACATCTATTATCCCTACATCCCTGTGAGTGAACAAATTGTTACAACAGAAACAAAAGATAAACAGACAGAACAACTGATCAAAATTATCAACAATTTTTAATTATGAATTATATTTATGGCATAAAATAACATTAACAAATTATTCACCAAGTATTTAAAAACATAACATTTTTATGTTTTGATAATGTACAGCATGTGTTTTAGATTTTTTTTATTTATAATGACATTTAACATTGTCCAAAAAAGTTCTTGTTGCCCTTATACCTATAACTATACTATATATAAACTGTGTCTATAACTATAAACTGTAGTTTAATCTCGACGCTATTAAGAAAAATAAAATGCAGCTTGATACTGAGAAACACCAAAAGTACTGCGGACAACTGCTATCCACAGCACCTGGGGAGCAGTTGGAGGGTTTAAGTGCCTTGCTCAAGGACACTTCAGTCATGTCATGTCTGTATGAGAGACCTTTAACTTAACCTTGAGGCACGTCTGCCCAGAAAAAAGTACAAATCAATTTCTTCCATTTCAGCTTTATTTAAGATCTTCTGGAGAATTATAGAGATTAAAAAGTTTGTGAAAGTGAACTATTTCCCTACTGTGCTTGCATTCAGAGGAATGTGACCTCTGCATTTAACCCATCCATGCAATGAAGCACACACACACACACACACACACACACACACACACCAGTGAACCATTTCTTGTTAGTGTTGGCTAACTTGTTACAAAATTTGGAGCACATACATACATGTATTCAGGTGCTACACCTCAATTTCCAAGAGGTGCATTTAGACCTCTCCAAATCTCCTCCAACCTCTCCAGTTACATAAAGTGAGCCTGTCACTGTCTATCATGTGTTTGTTTGTGGGTTTTTTTTGTTTTGTTTTTGTTTTTGGTTTTTTTTTGCTTTGGATCATAGAAGAGACATATGTAAATCTATCTTAGACCAATATTAGTATTAATTTCAAGAAAATCATCCTAATTTTCATAATTTCATCCAAAAATCTCCTCTAAATCTTTTAGGTCTTTAGTCTATTTAGGTCTGAGTTTTGGGTATCTTCTTTTTATATCAAATACAATTAGTTAATAGTACAAAAATGCAACAGAACCAATCAATAAATCGATGAATCAAGATTCACAACCATATCGGAGACAACTCTCACTGTCTCATGCATGAATCTTATGCTACATGACTATCGCGATTTTAAATAACAGATAACATACCAGTCATTCTTTATCTGTCCAATTTAGCCAGCTTCATTCTTTGTCATAATCCCTAAGTGTGTTATGACTAACAAGTCAAGACTTGATTACATGCCCCATTATCTGCATATTGTCTTATCGCTGTGGTATGGCAGTCATCATCTAATCTGGTTTGGCGATGATGCAATGCAATGCAAGCAACAAGGACACGCAGTGTTACTGATGTGAGGCATCAGTCTGACAGAGCGTCCTGGTGTGTGTGTGTGTGTGTGTGTGTGTGTGTATATTTGCGCGTATGTGTGTATACATATATATTTATATTTTTCCCCCTGCTTATCTCCAGAAGCAGGCTGAAGTGTTTATTTCGGCTGAATGTCATTGTGGCTAATTTGAATATTTCTAGATAAGATAATGTCCTTGCTTTAATGTGATAGATGTTAAAGTATTAAATATGTGAGGAATTGAACACTTAAGGGTGTGCCACTATAGGAAAACGATCCATCATTAACATGTCCTGAAGTGTTTTATTCCTCTTATATCACAGTGTCACTGCTTCACCCCTTCCTCAGCTCAGTTAACCATGACCCCAGTTCCCAGAATCCTCAGCATCCACACAACTGGTCACACCCAAGCTGCAGACAAAATCATGTACTTAAGCAGTACATACTGAATTCAAAGCATTGCACACTGTTCAGTGTTAAAATTCCAGTATTCGAGCATGCAGTATGCACAACCTCGGATACACAAGATCCGCCATCTTTACAGTGTCATGTGACGCATGATGTCACATCACAGACATTTTTTTAATCCCCAAATGTATTTGTTTGACCTTAGAATTATTATTTTTTTACCTCAGAAGAAATTATTAATGTAGAAATTATTAAAATAAAAATACTTTTATATTGCTCCTCTTCAGTTCCAAACGTCTGCACTGCTCAAATAGCATTATGGGCTAGAACAGTGTGCTCAGTTCACATACTGTAAAATGTCTCTTGATGCAGTGCGTCATTCGGGAACCTTTCGCATACTGCTTGGTGCATACTGCACGTTCGGACACACTAGTCAAGCTTTTAGATTTCAGACACAGCCCCAGTTTACAATCTACTGATTGTCAGTCCCCTGAGTATGGTCATTATTTTATACCTGTTTTATGTTTATTGAGTTCACCTGTTTTGAGTATGCCCTGGGCCTGTTCTTGTGTATTTAAGTTCCTTTGTTTCAGTTAACACATGCCAAGTTGCTACTTCTTCGTTCGTTCTTTTCTGACCTCTTATGACAGTAGTATCATAATATCAGTAGTATTATTAGTTCTAATATTTTCACTTCATCGATAGGAGAAAACACATGAACATTGAAGTCCACTCCAGGTTTTCGGTATGTCAGTGAAGTAAATCTTTAGTAAAGAGACAGTAAAGGTGTTGCTAGAGGTCTGCACTGAGATTGGTTCCCGCCGGGTCCCACGGGACCTGACGCAAATCTCGCGGGAACGAGCGGTTTGTACCTAGCTGCGGGCGGGAATGGGCGGCTAAAACAAACACTGCAGGATTATAGACTACAGCTTAAAGGTAATTCCAAGTAAATAAAATACAGACAATGAGAATTGAATATGAAACTACCTTTATTTAATTTAAAAACTACATGAAAATAACGACATAGGAACGCTATTCCCGACAAGTGCGTCAAAAGCTGCATGCCAGGAAAACGAAACAAACCTCAAGAATATCTTTATTAATATTCTACATTATGTTTTCTCTTGCAGGATGGAGAAGACACAAAATCAATGCGTGTCTATTAATGTGCGGGAATAATTCTCATAGCTTCGCGGGTTGCAGGCGGGAGTGGGCGGACACGTTGCGGTCGCAGGCGGTAATGGTCAGAAATTCAGCGGGAGCAGTCAGGAGCAGGATGTAGAGAACAGTCCCAGCTTTAAATAAAATAAAATCTTTACAATAAAATCTCTTGTTATACACCCTCAAAATCAACCCTAGGCCTAATCTAATTAATTACAAATTTTGTGGGGGAGGACCCCCCCCCCCCCATCTCATCTCATCCATGTGTTCCTCTCACATTAAAAATGCTTCCGACGCCCCTGATAGTAGGACTTGTATTAGTAATAGTAGTAGTCGTGCTCTTATAGTCATAATACTATGACTTATAGTAGTAATAGTAGCAGTAGCAATAGTAGTCTTATTAGTTGTAATACTCCTTGTAGTGATTAGAAGTAAAACAAGTCTAAATCCTTGACTGTTTTACTGCATTATTATTAATTGACCCTTCTGTATGTGTATAAAACTGATACTTTCTAGTTTCTAGATCACCTGACCCTGTTTTTTTGGATTCTGTCTCAGGTTTATCAACCTGATATTACCATCATTAAACCTGTACTTATGTCCAAGTTTGTCTCAACAAGTGTTCGTGCATCACTAATAATATCGCAATATAGTTCAGTGGGTGCAAACCTGAAATCCCCCAAACACCCCAAAACATCCCTAGTAAAAAGTTAGGGATAAAGTTAGGAATACAGTCAGAAAACTGTATTCAAACTTTTCTGTTAAGTCAGGAACTGTTATTAGTAATAGGAATGCTATGTTAGCCAGTACTGCACCAAAAGTAGTGCAATAGAAAATCAGTATTAAGGGAGTTGTAATGAGTGAGAAAAAAACCATTTCAAGTCAGTCATGCATAAAGCTACACCTGCTGCAAGGCCTAGCATAAATCATTTATATGACTTACCACGTGTCTATTCTTCTGAATTTGCGTTAGAGAAACCATGCTGGGCCTTGTCATAATTACATAATTCAGTAAACCTCTGAGTGATCTTCCAATCTCTTTTTAATGCAGGAACGTTCCTTTTTTTTCAGAATTCTTCTTACAAGAAGCAGCCTTATTCCAGCGAGCCTGAGGAAGAGGAAGTTCCCAATGGAGCGTAGCCGGGGTCTGGGGGGAACGTGTTGAATTGTGGATGCTCTGGGCTGAGTGGAGGAGTGTGTAAATCGACTGCGCTCTGTTCCTCCCTGAGGTCTGAAGGATGGGAGCTTATTAGCAAGACTTCCATCAACAGGACTGAGGCAGAAGGGGAAGCAGGGGACTCGTGTCCTCGCATGACCGTGAGGATTGCTGTAGAGAAAAGCAGGTGCAAGCAGTAGTGTTCAAGCAACCAATCCATTTCAAGCGGATGAATAAATGCCATGCTGTACTTATTTTTTATTATTCTGTGATCATAATCTTAGCACCATTATTTTATTAGGTGCAGTAGGTTCATATGCCAAATATGTGATTACATCTTATATAAGAAAAGGAAATCAGAGAGCACAAACCTCCTGCAAGCCCAATTGTCCACTCTATTATGATATTAAAATGTACAGCTGCAACCACTATGAACTAAAAGTATTAGAACGAGACCGAAAGCCTATCTTAACTTAAATGCAAAATGGTGGCTTGATTATAATACAATAGTCACCCCAAATGTAACCCCAAATGCATGCATATCTAACACAAATACAGGGTTAAACACAAAGCTCATGTAGATGAATTGGGAACAGGTATACAAGGTATACAAACAATAGCAGAGTTCATGTATATGCAACAAATGCAGTTCATTTCTGCCCTTGCAGAGGTAACGGTAATAACTTCAAATTATAGTCAGTTATTCAGTATCCCAAGCCACACAGTTCCACCAAATTTCACACCAATTGCACATACAGTTTTTCCGCAATCTGCTGTGATTTAAACAATTAATAACAAAAAACGCACCGAAAATATAACTTTGTGTGCACAAATAGGAAAATAATAACACAATGATAATAATGTGAACCAAGGTGAATTTTTTAAAATCCTCTTATAACATAATTTCTTAATAATTCTTTTTCATGAAACACATTTTTGCACCTATAAATGTCCAGGAAACAAACTAGTTTATTATTAGTATTATGTTATATCAGGTATAAACTGTAATTATATCACAATTTTTTTCAAATTATTTCCTTTTCTCACTTTTGTTCATGTTACTGAGAATATCATCCCTCCACCCTGAAAACTCTTCCCATGCCGACACTGGAGACTCCTTTTTATAAATCTTTAATGAACTTCTTTACATAAATGTTAATGCATTTTTCAGGTTGTTTTAATCTGTTCATTATGAGCCTGATTGTATGTGAACAATCCACCAAATAAAGTTAGTAAAGAAACTATTATGTATTAGAACAAGTGTGTAAACATAACCTTGTGATTTTTGTGATACAGCTGAAAATATGATCAAGCTACGGGTATAAAAAAGGAGTCAACACCTTCTGGTTAATCAGAATTAATAATTCAACAGTGCTATTAGATAAAAGAAGTAAATATACCCTTGTTAAAACTCTTATCACTTTTCTGTGAGATTGGATTGAAGAAACTGAGCTACTCTCACAGCTAAAAAGGTTAATCCATAGGTCCAGGTACCATATCAACTAATTAGCTGCTATTGATTTGTCCTTGAGAGATTTGATGGTACAGACTAGGTGGAGTATTACAGTCATGTGAAAGCTCCTGTTTAGGTGCAGTGGGACTGGGCTGATGCTTTGTGATGGTAATAAAATGATTTAAAGATTGAGACTCATTTTTCTGTCATTATTATTTTATAGCCTGGGCACTGTTGGGAGATGTTCCACCATTAAAAGTGGTCATGTCCTGGCTGAACTGAACTGTACTGTAGAGACTGTAGGAAAGGTCTGAATTCTTCTTACAGTAGTTACATGGTTCACTATAACATACTTTTTTTTTTTACTAAATATTAATAGTATATTATACTAAATATATATAGTAATATTATATTAAACCACAGTACATATATATACTCAATAGTCTGACCAAAGGCTAATTTAACAGGTTCTTCAGTTTTAAACATTTCAGAGGAAAGTGTGTGATATCAATGTGCAAATTGTACAAGTCAACTAGAAATATTAGCAGATCATGGCTCAATACGCATCCCACAGGGGCCTAGAATTCTGATTGTGGTAAACTACACATTTGGATTACATTTAAATTTATTGTATTTGGCAAAAATCCTTATTCAAAGTGACGTACATTTACCTCATATATACAACTGAGCAGTTGAAGGGACCAGCCTTGGGAACAGAAGGTCCCAGAAGTGCTCTAAAGCAAGGCACCTAACCCCAAACTGCTCCCAAATAGGGGTTTACTCCCCCCTGGTATGTGTTTACCAGTGTGTATGTTTGTGTTTCATGTTTCTCACGGATGGGTCGAATGTGGAGGTCAATTTAACTGTCAAGTGATTAAATGAATATTTCACTTTCTTTCTACTTCCTCAAAGGTTCAGCAGTGGCAGCTTGACTGTGGTGGGATTTAAACTGCTGACCTTCTGACCAGTAGTTTAACTTCTTAACCACTGATGGACCTCTACTCATTTACAGATCTCCAATGATTGGTAGATGTTCTAATAGTGCTATAGGTATTCTTGCCTTGTGGTCAATGATTCTTGGTGGGCTGTGGCCAAACTGTGGCAATGACAGTGGATAAAAGAATGACTGACAAAACAATATCAACATACTCAAACCAGAAAAATTACTTAAATGTTCAAAAGCCATTTTGAGCTCTTTCCCAATTCTTCCAACTAATGGTAACATGTTTTTAAGTTAGCTTTCATAAAAACTTCACTTATCTGTGATCCATTTCTAGCCCTTGTTTCTGTTTGGTATAGTCATGTGATTAAACTTTATCAGCGTTTATGAAAAGACAATAATTAGCATTTCTAAGAAGCGGATAATTATGTGTGCAGCTACCAGATTGTTCTAAATTGACTCTTGTTTGCTGAGGTTCAGCTGCTGAATTAAGCATTTTCTAAAATTCTTCAGGGAGGCCAAGAATGCTTACCTTGATAAATAAAGATGCAGTGAGGGGTCTAGAGAGTTCCATCTCTCCCCCCTCTCTCCTTCTCTGAGTGCAATTAAGAGGCTGATAAAAATTCATATTATGGAAAGTGATGAGTGAATTGATTTACAATTAAAAAAGATAAAAGCGGGGAAAAAAGCATTTTTGAGCCATCTGCCATTTACACTTGGAGGATGATTGATAGTTATTAAAATACACTCAAGAATGACTGAAACTTTAGTTCAGTTCTGACCCTTTTTTTTTTTCAATTTTTTACACAATTTTAAAAGAGACTGATAAATGAGGCTCATTGAGACTCAGTGTCGACAGAACTGCAGCACATGCTTCTCTATAATTACTGACACAACTAGCTGATAAATATGTGCCGAGAATTTGGCATTGTGTAATCAGAGGAAATTTAAAAAAGATACATAACCTGTACAGATTTACAATCGAGAATCATGACGCGTTTGTGGCGCTTTCCTTCCTGGGCATTTATACGGTTCGGAGAGAAAATATGAGCAGCTCTTTTTAATTCAATTAGGTCATACTGTCCACCAGCAAAGACATAGACAGTGGCAAAATGAACAATTAAAATCCAGTACCCACAAGCTCAATGAAAATGTGATTCTCTAGTCTCTGATGTATGAAATAGCTCCATTTGCTCTCGGCAGATTCTCTCTTAACTTCCAATGAAATGGCTAAAGACTTGGATTTGCAGACAGAACTGGGACATCAATACTGAAACCCTCTCAGATCTGCCTGAGACCAGGACTGTCTTCACCCTGATGGATCATGAATGTCTGTTCCGATTCTTGTAACTACTACCTGTACCTATAAGAATATGAGTTTACGAAGCTACAACATTATTATTTTGGAAACAAGACAGGCAGATTTGTCCAAAAGCCCTTTCATACACCTAAAGCAAATTTACTCCCTATTATTTCCTCATTCATTCCTTCAATATAATACAACAGCTACCAGTCAGGGGGCGAGCTCTATCATGTGCTTTATCCAAGGCATGTGACGCCAACCGTCAGGATCTTACTGCTTATATAACGTCAGGGGCAGACTGTGGTTTGTGGAAGCCAATGTTCACATCCCCAGATTGTATCTTGGCACAAATCCTCTGCCATAATGTGACATATTTTTAGGATTGAGTGCACACAAAAATCAGCTGAACAATTCTGACCTGAGCTCTTTTTCATACAGTATCGGGTTTTAGACTAGACTTCAGTGGATGGATAGGGAAAATAGGAATTTTAATAATTGTTTCAAGCTTAACTAAATGGAACCTGCTGAAACTCATTGATTTCAATGTGAAATCGATGTGCTTACATGCAAATGTCAATCGGAATCAGAAATGTGCAATGTTGCTTTGTAATACAGATGTAGCCTGAAAGCACTTCACGTGTTCGTGTGAACTCCTCTTTTACTGATGTGATTAACAATCCTAGATCTTTTTACTAATCACGCACTGCCACACTCATATGCCACTGACTTATTGTCATTAATAGTTTTATGCTTTGTGTTTGTGAGGTGGCATGGTGGCGTCCACAAGCAGTGTGCACAGCGATAGATAGATAGATAGATAGATAGATAGATAGATAGATAGATAGATAGATAGATAGATAGATAGATAGATAGAT
>JAOVVF010000027.1:11610466-11622813 GCA_028565595.1 Duopalatinus emarginatus
GAAGCAATTTTAATGTATCTTAAAGAAAAGATAGGAAAGAAAAAGGAAAGCAAAATAAAATAAGAAAAACAATAGAAAAATTAATAAAGTGCAGTAAGAAAGAAAAAAGAAAGAAAGGGATTGCAAATCCCAATTGATAAGGGACCAGTATTAAAATGGACAATACTGCTGCTATAACACATTGTCTTTGTTTACAACTCAAAAAAAATGGATAATACTGCTTCTAATAATAGAATGTCTATTGTTACAAGAAATGGACATAACTGCACCTTACTGCTCCCACTACCAGTGGGCTGCCTGCACTATCCTGTCCCTTTATTCAGTGTTAATGTCTATTGTATTTCGTGTACTTTGTGTAGTGTATTTATTGTATATTGTCTTGTGTATCTATTGTTAATGGTCTTGCGTCATTGCTCATGCTTCAGCACTCGTGCACTTTACGTTGTATTGTGTAGTTTACTGTTGTATGTAGCACCTTGGAACGTTGTTTCGTTTCACTATGTACTGTACAACACTGTATATGGCTGAAATGACAATAAAAACGAATTGACTTGTCTTGACTTGACCATGATCGTGACATTAAACCCACTGACAGCATATCATAACGTATTGTGGATAAATTGAAAATAAACCAACATGTTGATGAATATGTTTTTTTATGTTGTCATTAAATTTCTACTGTAGGTTAATTGCAAAGATGAAAATGCAAATAGCCTAGGGTGTTTTTTTCTCTTAATATAGTGCCATCCATAGCTTGTACGCTATACCCATTGAATTCTTTTCTTTTTTTTAAGCACCATTTAAACCTTGTCGTGAATGAATGCTCCCTAATGCGGTGTATCGTTTTGGAGGGCATTTCAATTACTATAATAAGAACGTTTGTAATGTTATAATTTACACCTGTGCATGCTGTTTAGTATAATCACAGTGGGATGGTTCTCTCAGTCAAGTGGGTCAATGAGAACTTCATTGTCCCTGAAACCTGGAAGGCACACAGACTTAAGCAACAGCAACCCCTGGAGGTGGCTGGTTACTAAGTGCTAGTCAGTCGAGCAGACCCCCCCCCCCCTCTCTCTTTTCTTCAATACACACTGTTCAGATGAACACACAGATTTAACCTTGAGTCACCATTTCTTCATTTGAAAGTGAGCGTAAATGATATCCGAGCCATTCTTTATTTAAACATAACCTTCCATGCAAGGCAACCATTTATATCGGACAATAATGAGGGTACAGTGAGGCATGTGCTTTTCAATTCCTCATGTTCTGTAGTCAGTGTGTGAATGCTTCAGGTTTCTTATAAATGCAAGCAATGGAATAATGCCACTCTATTTACCTCAGCCTTGCCTCACCTCATTTATGATGTGTCATCATTCATTAATACTTTTAAGCTCCAGGCAGTAAAAGAGAAAGAAATCTGCATTTGTAAGTAATGTTCTTTTGAATGATTTGCCTTTAATACCACATGCTACATCATAAAGTGTGGAAAGAAATTTTCTTCTTCTTTTTCTTCTTCTTCTTCTTCTTATCAAACATTAGTTGTATGTAAAAGTACATTTAGACTGCAATTGTGATTCCTATACTATTTAGTCATGAAGTGGAAAAAAAACAACCCTAAAGTGTTGTTATTTTGATATAGATATGTATCTTATTGTTTTTACTTAGTAGCCAGTTATTTCAATATTGCTTTAAATTTTGCCAGTTGCTGTGTTTCTACACTGTATGAACATTGCTTGTATATTTCTGAATAGTTTATATTTTATATTTTTTATATATTTTATATATATTTTATATATATATATATATATATTTCTTATTGCATGCTTAATTTGATCTTTTATTATTTGTCTATTTATACTTTTAATACTTTTTGTACTCTGACATCCAATCTGGGCAGCAAAGTAGGAATTTCATTGTACAGTGAAACTAGTTTCCTTATGACAATAAAGCTTTGAACTTTGAACTTTAAATGTGTCATGTAATTTCCACTAAAGCAACATGTATATACACACAGTCACACACATTGGGTCATATAAAACATATACTTAATGTTTGTTCATAATTTAATTCAGGACAGCATAACATATATTTTTGTAAGTATTTACAAAATAAATAATAGAATAGTAAAAGAAAGAAAGAAAGAAAGAAAGAAAGAAATGAAGAACAAAAAATTAAAAAAAAGAAATTATAGAAAGTGACAGGCAAGCTAGCAAAAGAAGCTGGATAGTGTTAGTGTAGTGTAATTTGATAGTGTATTTTAACTAAATATTTTATTAGCTGTTATGAGTTAAACTGTGATCAGTACAGTGTGTTTATACCACCAGAACAATTCTCTACATTATACATAGTCTTAACTCTGATAAATCACATAATAAATGTGTTCACACTCTGTGCATGAACCACTGTCACATCCAAAGTTAAAAGTCATTTTTTTTCCTAGACAAAAATCAGAGAATATGTGGACATATTTGTAAATTTAACCACAGGAGACCCAAGAAATGTGTACATGATCAGTACGGTTTGAACACTGATGTGGTAAGAGGACATTACCTGTCACTGTTAATTTTATAACATATCCCTGACCACTGGAGTCCCAGTACAGGAAAATGGTTACTGAGCAACAGTAAAAAAAAAAAATTAATAAATTTAAAAAATCATAGTTGCTAAAGTTATTCACTACTATCTGCTGGGTAGCTTTACAGAGAGGAGACATGGCAGTTATTTCTCAGTTACATAATATATTGAGAACATATTAAGAAGTTAAACTGCTGTATATTTAACTTTAAACTTTAATTTGCATTTAAAATGTAATACTTTATTTTATTTATTTTTGTTTTATTTTATTTTTTATCAGTATGGTGTATAGCTCAGTTTATTAGAATTGTGTATTTTTGTAAATAATAAGTTCGAGTAAAGTAAAGTACAATTCAACCAGTATAAATACATTGTATCTCTTGGTCTAGTAAAGCACACATCCACAGTCATGGCAGAGACTGACGGACAGGTCTTTGCTGTATCGAAGCATATTAATCTAAAGTTGGCCGGAGGGCATAAAATGATAAAGAAAGGAACCAAACACAGTGTGACAGGCATCTTAGGTAGAGTCGTAGAGTCTGGAGGAGTGGAAGAGTGGAAATGCACAGAATCAAAGGTGTCTGAAATCTGTGATGGTTTGGGAAGCCAGGTCATCTGCTGGTGTTGGTCGAATGTGTATCAAGTCAGACATGTAACACAGCCAGACATGCTGATTGCCATGATTGGCCAGCTAACTCTCCAGACCTGAACCTGTATTGTAAAGAGGAGGATGAAAATATACAATGCCTGCCAAAGCCTGGCTACTAACGGTTAGCTTTGATTACAGTCGCAACATTTATTTCCATCCTGAAATGCATTTTTGACCGAGACCTAGCTGGCAATGGAATAGTTAAACCATTCTGTAAAGTCTTCTCCAGCACATCCCAAAGAGCTTAAATGGGGTTCAGGTCAGGAGTGTGTGATCTACTCTGATTGCTTCTTGACTACTCTGTGTCTTTGTGTTTGTCCATTTCTGCTGCTCAAAAGGGAACCTCCAGTTAATTATCACTTACCTGCTGCAGAGATGTCGATGTAATACACAGCACAGTAAAGCTTATTTAAAACTAGCACCATCTGCAGTATGATTCTCTGCTAATCAGTTAAGTATGCGATAACTTGCTAGTCACACAAAGTGGCCCAATACATTGGCTATGATGTTCTACCATGTCATTCCTACACTGTTTTCCCATCACTACAGATAAGTTCTTTACACTTCAGTTGCTCATTTCAGAAGTCTTTATGTACCTACAAATAAACTGTACTTGGAAATATATACTGTATGTGATAATGATGATCTAGATTTCATTCTGAAAATGTATTTTGTTCAGTTTGTTTAAGTTAAAGCAAAAATAATACATTACCATGCCAATAATTCATTAGTTGTTTTGTAGTAGCATTGTATTAAGTCACTCCATATAAAATCCACAAAACATGTCTTGTGAATGCAGGTGAGACTTAACCTGCATGTGCAATAATTTATGATTAAAGTTAACAGAGCCGCACATTGCACCTAGAAACCTTCTCCTTCTGACCATTTTGCTATCGCCATATATAAAATGTCAGCCCTTCGACCTATCTACACCTTCCTGATGGCATTTCATTACTCTGACATAATTGAAGGTTAACCAACTACAAATTACTACTGAAATATTTCACCTGGACTGAAATCAACACCAGTATTAACCTGCTGGAGAAGTCAGAGCAGTGTGATTGCTGAAGGCCCCGCTGACATTTTCCACCACTGTAATAACTCCTCAGAAGGTACAGACTCATTTTGCTGCTGATGGCTGAATATGAGATGATTTCCTACATGGGAAGTCAGGTTTGCGTAGAGCATGTGCTGTAGCCTGACTGCGTGAAGGGAAGAGCTGGCGGTTATTAAAACTGACTACCTAACACAATCACTTGTCTCTTCTACTCGTCGCTGTTCCATTAGCATGCGTGTCCATACCCCGTGCCTTATGGGGTATCTCAACACTCTTTTGTCTCTTTGTCTCTCTGTCATTCTGTGTCTTTTATCTATCTATCTATCTATCTATCTATCTATCTATCTATCCAGTGATTCCAATCATTTATCTGTTTATCTCCCCATCCATCCACATTTTACTCATCCACCTATCCATCAATTCAGCCACCTATTGTAATCTTACAAATCTTATCCACCATTTACTCATCCATCCATCGATCCATCCATTTATACATCCATCTATAATTTGTTACACTGACTCATCTGCAATCCATTTCTCATAAACAATTTCTGTTTACTTATCCATCCATCCATCTATCCATCCATCCATCCATCCATCCATCCATCCATCCATCCATCCATCCATCCATTTTCTCACACATCCATGCTATTTACTTAATCATCCACCAAACAATAACTTTGTTAATTTATTTATCCACCATTCATCCATCCTTCCATCCATCTATCCATCCTTCCACCCATCCATCCATCCATTTTTTTAATTTCCTTAATCATGCACTAATGCGTAAGTTGCATTATTCATCCACTTGCCAACATGTCCATTGTAATGTCTATCCACTGCCAAGACTATTCACTTGTTCATCTAATCATCCATCTATCATCTCCTCTGTCCTCCTACTTTTGTTAATCCACTCATCCAGTCCATTTACTCATCTTTTCATCCACCTAACCCTTATCTACTTATCCACTAATTTCATCTATTCATGCTTCCATAAATCATTTTCCCCATTGACTCACCCCATCCTTGTTAATCCATTTCATTTAATTTACTTATCTATCCACCCATCCATGCATTCAACCAGTTCCTCATCATTCTACTTCATTTCCTTATCCATTCATCCATTAAACCATCCTTCCATCCACCAGTGACTTCTTAATTCTCATATACCATTGATCCAAAATTATACCCACCAGTTACATGTACATATCCATCTACTCATCCATCAACTAATTGACTTACTCCTCCATCCGTCTGTCCGTCCATTCATCCATCCACTGCATCATTTACTGATTTTATTTACCTACCATCTTCCACCCCTGTGGAATCTTTTATTGCCATTTCAATTATATGCAGTGGTGTACAGTACACAGTAAAACATTTCTCCAGGACCAAGGTGCTACATAGAACAAAAACTACTCAATGCAACTGATTTGTCTGTTTGTTCAGACCAGTCTCTAATTGTTCAGGAGTCTGATGGCTTGGGGAAAGAAACTGTTACACAGTCTGGATGTGAGGCCCGGATGCTTTGGTACCTTTTTTCTGAAGGTAGGAGGGTGAAGGGTGTGTGTGAGGGGTGTGTGTGGTCATCCACAATGTTGGTTCCTTTGTGGATGCAGCATGTAGTGTAAATGTCTGTGATGGTGAGAAGAGAGACACAGACGATCTTCTCAGCTGTCCTCATTATCCACTGCAGGGACTTGCAATACAATGCAGTGCGGTTCCCAAAGCAGGTGGTGATGCAGTTGCTCAGGATGCTCTCAATGGTTCCTTTGTAGAATGCAGTGAGGATGGGAGGTGGGAGATGTGCCTTACCTCAAGCTTCGCAGGAAGTAGAGACACTGCTGGGCTTTTTTGGCTATGGTGCTGGTGTTGAGGGACCAGGTGAGATCCTCTGGCAGGTCAACTCCAATGAACTTGCTGCTCTTGATGATCTCCACAGCGGTGCTCTTGATGTGTAGTGGAGAGTGATCAGGCCTTGGATCATTGGATTGGATGAAATAATTATTCCATTTTTTTTTTACATTATAAATAAAAAATGAGAGATTTATTTGGGTGTCAGAAGAACGTGCCTAGTCCCATCTATGTGAGAGATTTCTTAGGTCAGGTGACAATTATAATAGATAAAGCTAACATATCACACAGCGAGTCCCATCATCTCATAGACTTGATCACCCTGTCAGGATTCATGAATTCATTTATTACACTCATCACCCTTTTCTTTCTTTTCTTTCAGAACACACACACACACACACACACACACACACACAATGTGAGTTACACTTACATGTTAGAATAAGACTCACTTAACACAGTTATACTAATCCAACTTTATTCATTTGTGTGAACTGTATATGGTTACAGACCCTGTGTTATGTTGGGACATAGGTGCAAAATGACATAACGATAAGATCATATACTTACTAAAACCTAGGAAGAGAGAATTATTTGAGAGTTGTGCTTCCTAAGCCCAGAGTAGACCAATATGAGTTACGTCTTTGGATGTGTTTTGGCAAAGCACAGATAAAAATTCCTACCAGGACATCAGAGCAAAACTGTTTCCAAATATGGAAAAATCTCCACCAGAAAACTAAAAGTACTCCAAGAGGTCAAAGTCCTCGAGACTGCTGTACTATATTTGGTATATTTGATGTCTGCCTGCAACGTCTGGGGACAAATTTGTGACTCTAGAGTCAGCAGATTTGCTAAAAACCTCTGGGGAAGAGAACTCATCATCTCAGGGCAAAAGATGCCAAGGCCTCTAACCTCCACCTTGCTTAACACCGCAGGAAAAACTGTCTATCTTCCATAAGAACTGTCCCAAGGAAAAAAACTTGTCAGCCATCAAATTGGGTGGCAGTAATGTGAACTGTAGGGTGGCATTTTATTGCCCCACAATCTTTTTTTCCTCATGATCTAGCAATCGTTATCCGTCTGTCCAGGAGACGGGTGCGAATGACAATTTGTGCTCATTTCGGGATTCAGACTGCCCGCTAGAGCATGAAATGAGCTCATTTTGGGTCGAGAGGAATCAAATGACTACGGCCATGATAATATCGCTAGCCGCTGTAATCATTTATTCTTTAGCGCCAAAGAAGAAAATGTCTCCCTCTCTTATATATACACCGATCTGCCATAACATCAACGCCACCTGGCAAAACAGTTCAGACTAGTCAAGCCATGGACTTTACAAGACCTCTCAAGGTGTGCAGTGGTATCTAGCAAAAAGACATTAGCGACAGATCCGGGGAGGGGACAACACTGGCCCTTGCCTACTTATTCACACACCTATGTCCATGCCTATGTCCATGGCATGTCCATGCTGACTGTTCACCAGTTTTCTTCCTTGGAAAACTTTTGGAAGGTCCTAACTACTGCATACCAGGTACAGCCCACAAGACCTGTTGTCAGACAGAAAATAGCAGAAAATAACATTCATTATCTTGTTAACGGTCAGTGCTAAATGTTGATGTGTTGGAAGCATGAAAAATGGGCATGCATATATGTGCGTGTGTGAGCATGTGTGTGTGTGTGTGTGTGTGTGAATTTCTGTGGTACTGAGTGCTGGCTGAAGAGTTGTTGTTTGTCTTTATTCATGCTTAACAATCTGAAGTGTTAAGACTGCTGCTGGGTAAAAGATAAGAGGACAGTCAGAGTCCAAAGGAAGGAAGAAAGAAAGAAAGAAAGGAATGTGTGTTCTCATCTTGGCTTTGTCACAAACACGCTGCACCTAGGTTTGTATTCTGGATGTGTGATTCTCTGTTTCACAACAATGCAAAGCTGCCAAAACGATGACGCAGCCTGCCAAATAGGGGTTGTGGACAGCATTGTGGATCCTTAACAATTTTTTTCTATACATCTTACTTTTTGAACCAAGTTCAGATATATAGTACATTGTTTTAATAACTCGTGGCGATAAACGTTCAAGCTTGACATCCCTTTTACCGCGGTTTGTTCTCAGTATTCACCTGTTGAAGCGTGTAAATGACATAACCTTCCAATTTACAAATATATATTTGTATGTATATAATGTTGTCCAGTGGTTTCCTCTATATTACAATTTCAACCTCGCTCACACATATTCTGCTGAGATTTGGCCAATTTTGTTCCATTTCCTTTGCTTATTCACATATCCACATAGTGCAGATATGCAATCACAGTCAGTACAAATAATAAAAGCCAGGACATTTCCATACATTTTCACCTGTCGCTCACAGCAGCAGAAGAAATCGCCAAGAAATCATACAGTCATGTTCACTGCCATTTTATTTAGAATTTGAATGTAGATTTGTTCTAGTTTGGACCAGTTTCAAAAAACAGTAGTGAAAGTATTTGTTTTCAGTAGTATAAACCAATTAAGATTAGATCTGTCTGATTTTCAGACGTCACCCAGCTTATCACCTCTTATTCATTTGGTTGAATAAGATGAATAAACATTTGTAGATGATTGGCTTTAGAGATACTGACTTTCAATGATGAAATGTGGATGGAAGGATAGTGTGAGGCAAAGAAAGAAAGAAAGAAAGAAAGCATTATTGTGCATAAATCTTCATAACTTCGTAATAGATAAGAGACAAATAAAAAAACAAGAATAATTTTTTGCTAGTAATTTGTATTTTTTTTATATAATATAATATAATATAATATAATATAATATAATATAATATAATAATTTTGTTTAATTATTAACAATATAATTTAGGGGGAAAAAAACACTTTCCAAAGATTTCCATACCTCTCTCTGTTCAGACAAACACTACTTAACACCTCCTATTCATTACAGTGAATATGATGAGTTTTGGCATGAAGTGTGTGTAAACATTTGCAGATTTTGGCCTATAGAGATACCAGGTTTCATTGTTGATAGAAAACTAAAGACAAATGAGAAATATGATGATTCAAAGATGTTTTTAATGTATTTAGTGTCAAAGCCATAGAAAATGTATTTACAGTTTGGTCCACATTGTGTAAACTACTACTAATATAATCTTTACTTTCTTTTTTTATTTGCATTTCATGGTTTTTCCTTCCTCTCACCCGTAACCCCATCTGTAAGTGAAGCCGTTTCCTCACACTGAATCAATGGGCCATGGCCTGAGGCTCTATTAGTAGCCAATGAATCTCGACTCGAATCCCGCTTGTAAACAGAGAGTGCTTTAAGTGGTCTTTGTGAATACACTCATCATTTTATTGCAGCATAACCGTCTCAACCATTTAGCACAAGAAGAGCTGTGAATGTAGCCAGCTGGATATAAATGCGGGGCAGTCTTCAGAGAGATAACGTAGGCCCAGCGGTCAGAAGAGCACTGGCAAAGATAAAGGGGGGAAAAAAGGAAAAGAAACCATTATTATGTGTAATGTAAAATGTAAAATGACCAAATAAAAACAATTAAATAAGTAATTGGAAACAGAAAAAAAAATAAAGAAACAAAATAGAGAGTACAAATAAATAACAGATACAGAAGTATTGAATAAAACATAGGAATTTAAAAAAATTAAACATTTAGGAAAGAAATTGAACTAAGAAAAAGAAAGAAAGAAAGAAAGAAAGAAAGAAAACACACTGAAAACAGGTGCATATTTAATATTCACATTTTAAACTTATGTTCAAGCTCTGCACATTTACTGAACGTAAATTACCATGTGCAGCCGATATACAGTTTTTTTTTGTTTTTTTTTTTGTTTTTTTTTTATGTAAATCCAACAGTGCATGGACTTGAAGAGGAAAAGAGAATTATGCTGTGCAAAACCCTGGAAACAAACACAAACAAAATATGACAAATGTCCTTGATTGACTCAACCCACCGCTGCACAGTCCAGTCAGTGCCTGGCTCTGTACAGCCCATGTCAATTAGTTTTTTGTCGACACCTGTCTGTACCATTGGTGTGTCATGATGACATACAGTGTTATAATCTTGTGGGTGCAATATGACTAAAGGTTTCAGAGCCAGGTGCTGCAGTTGTTCTCCATGATCTCTGTGAGCAGAGAGTTGCCTTGATGACGACAGACAGCTTGATGACGACAGACAGCTTGATGACGACAGACGGCTTGATGACAACAGACAGCTTGATGACGACAGACAGCTTGATGACGACAGACAGCTTGATGACGACAGACAGCTAGATGACGACAGACAGCTTGATGACGACAAACAGCTTGATGACGACAGGTGGCTTGATGACGACAGACAGCTAGATGACAACAGACAGCTAGATGACGACAGCTTGATGACGACAGACAGCTTGATGACGACAGACAGCTAGATGACGACAGACAGCTTGATGACGACAGACGGCTTGATGACGACAGACGGCTTGATGACGACAGACGGCTTGATGACGACAGACAGCTAGATGACGACAGACAGCTTGATGACGACAAACAGCTTGATGACGACAGGTGGCTTGATGACGACAGGTGGCTTGATGACGACAGACAGCTAGATGACGACAGCTTGATGACGACAGATGGCTTGATGACGACAGACAGCTTGATGACGACAGACAGCTTGATGCTGACAGGTGGCTTGATGACGACAGACAGCTTGATGATATCAGGTGGCTTGATGACGACAGAGCTCAATCCTCATTGGCTGGAAGCTCCACTGACACCTATGACGTTTGTTTCTTTTCACTCCTAAATGTAAATCTGTTATCACTATTTCTGTGCAATCTTGAACATATTGTATGTAATAATTATCATTGCATTATCATATCTTTGGCTTACTTTTCATTTTGTTTATGCAAAACACTCAAAATTCTTTTTATATATATATTTCTATAACAAAGAATGCAAACATTATGAGACGTGCCATAGTTCACATGGGTCACAGGTGGTGACTGTCAGATTTGGCAGCTCTTTTCTAGCCTCCTTCCCCACTTGTCTACTCCCACTGACCACCATAGTGAGGTGCAGTTTATCTCAAAGAAAGAAAAAGACAGTCAGATGTAAAAGCAATAGAGTAAAGTATGGTGAAGTGTGGTGAGGTGAAGTGGACAGGCAGGCGTTCGGTCTCTGGCTCTGTAAGTAGGCAGACTGTATAACAGATGTGACTGTATAGCAGCAGCTTCTGTTACAGCACACAGTCTTAGAAATGGCAGAATGTTCCGGATGAGACGCTGAGACGCTAAGATGCTGAGCAGGGGGCTGCACTACTAGACCAGCACTAAATTGACAATCTCTGTGCTCTCAGAAATGTCAGAGAGAACTTATTAGCCTGGCAGGCAGCCATCTTCTATAAATAGACCACGGCACATTTTCATAGCAGCATTATCATTTGCCAACAGATGAACTGAAGAGAGGGAGAGAAAATGAAATAGACGATTGTCTGTAGGAAATAAAACACTATTTGTTTTTATCATTAAACCAGGGGGCTAGAAATTGAAATGAAAAATGAGGCAGGGATCTCATATAGCCTCCAAATCATTTTACTCCTTAACAATGGATTTGGTTTGGCGGAAAGTCATGAAAAGGTCAATGTGGAAATATACGGTAGTCCACAAACACAAATCAAAGAGTTTAAAGGGGTTTGTGGATAATTATGGGTGCTACTGAAAGATGGTTAGCATTATGACAAAATCTTGGAAATCATCATGTCTCAGAAGTACTGAACCACGTGGGCCTGACGGATTTACTGGGATCCTGGTCATTTTAAATCTGCCATTTTTAAGGATAGAAACAAAAACTGTCATCGCAGCTGCTGTGTTCAGTTGAGATACTTTTTCCCGGAAAAATATAAGAGGACAACGTTCTGTGTTATAAAATCACAGACATCACTCTACCATTCAATTTAGTGCGGTGGTGTGTGTATGTGTGTGTGCTTCACTACACAGATGGGTTACAACAGTAGGCAAATTGTTCACTTATACAAATTACAATGATATTTACAATAACTAAATATTAGGGCTGTCAAACGATTACATTTTTTAATCGCGATTAATCTCAGAATTTCATATAGTTAATCGCGATTAATCCAATTTTTTTGAATAATATGAATAAGGCTTTAAAGTGAAATGTTACAATTAAAATGGTGAACACATGTTATGCTAAAAGTACTTGTTAAAAAC
>JAOVVF010000027.1:11672824-11688475 GCA_028565595.1 Duopalatinus emarginatus
CATCTGAATCAAATTAATTGTGCATTAAGGCATGTTAGCATGTTATACCAAATTTTGCCTTTTAAAACATGAACATTTTCATCTAACTACATATATCCTGACATGCTCTGTAAATATTGTAAATCAAAGCATTTATTGACTAATTACCAAATATCACAGCTATGTTTGTTTGTATTTATGCATGCAAGGTACTTACCTTCCTGGAACTATCAAAAATCTGCACGAATCACGTGATTAAGCATTTTTAACTTCTCTTGTCATGCATTTCTCTCTTATGCATCTATACAGACACTGCTTAAAACCACAAAAGCTAGGCAAAAATCTCAGATGAGAAACATTATGCGAAATGTCAGAATTCACATAATTGATTCCCTAAAGTACTCATCAAAGCTGGAGGTAAATCCTTCCACATCAACAACAATTACAGCAAAATACCAGACATAAAAGTCACACGTTAAAAATGTAGCGGATCTGCCAACCTTCATGTCCTTCATGTAGGAGCTCTGAATTTTAATATTACTCATCAAAAGTGCTTGTTTTCCACCCCAAATAAAAAAAGCCTAAATTTAGAAGGGTTTTTTTATTTTTTATTTTTATCTATCCATCCATCCGTCAATCCATCTATCCATATAAATGACACAACCATGTCTCTGGAAAACAGTGCGGGGAGGATTGCAAGTGCTGTAGGCATGGCATGTGAATTCTCAAGTGAAAATTCAAGATATTAACTGGGCAAGAGATGAATGTAGGACTGGTTTTTAATGCTATTCATATTCGATTGTTATTTTAGTTTATACTTACCTATTGTATTTTCCAATGAATTTATCTGCCCAGTCTGATTAACATATTTGTATTAGGTTGTATGTTGAATAGTCAACATCAGTTATTTTGGATGCTGTAGAAGAATTTCAGCCACAGATAACCACATAGTCCAGCACTAGACAAGATCTTGGGAAAGTAGATTATGTAATAAATTTTGTCCTCAGGCCAGTCAATGCTGACCTAAATCGTTTTGGTGAACTGAGAATTTTCTAAACATTCCACTTGTGTTGTCAGAGCACACTAAATCAAATTCACTGACTTGACAAATCACATTGGACTTTACGTGTAATATTGTGTTGGTCAGTGATTTGGGTTTCCATGGTTACAGTTAATACATGACACTGCCAATCCGATTTGAGACTCAAGATCATGGTAGTGTCCTTTAGCTGTGTAATATTTTGTTTGACACTTTAAAAGTTTGATGCTGCCAGGCTAGTGCTGTTATCTCTAATATTATTTGTGCTGTTCCAGAGTAGAGGCATCAAATTGAATCATTCAGGTTTTTTTCACTCGTATTATTATAGGAACTGCTGCAAATGAAAAAAAATGCACTTGCACTATTACCATCACCATACCCAAAACACTACATACATAATAAACATTGAGATGTGTACAGTGTGTCAAATCAAATCCCCCCCCCCCACAACACTTAGCAACGAAACATAAAACCGGCAGGGTATAATCTGACATACTAATTAACAGAAACAGGCCCAGCTAGAATCTCAACATTAATTCACAGGTGAATCCATGTCTTGGTCAATGTCCAATCACTGTTGAATTTTGAAAAGTGAATCACTGATGACATCACAGTAGCTGCGTTCCATTCGGCAGACAGCTGCCTAAGTAGACAGCGTATGTGCGTTCCTGAGAAAATGCGTTCCCATTAAGCATCAGGTGCCTAACTGGGCAGCGTCCTCATTTTAATAGAATTCTAAAGGCAGCGTGACCAGCTCGGAGATCCAGCGCTGAGTTTTAAAAACATGGCGGACGGAACTCACCTCAGGACATGAGTTTGTGTAGAAAAGTTTTTTTTTTATCATTTTACTTCACTATATTTATTGAAATTATTATGTTTTAGATTGTTTTAAGTTCTTTTCAAGTGAATTGTTAATTTATTAAGTAAGACCTGACAGACCGCCGAAGTTACTGTTAGCTTAGCATGCTAGCGATGTTAGCTAAAGCTAGCTAAAGCAGTCTCAGAGGTATAAAATGTTGAAAATATTTTTAAGTGACTATCTTATACATCACAGTTACTAATGTGGCACTTTAATATAAATTATTATGGTGTGCTCTATGATGCACTGTTATTAATTCAGATTGTTATGAAACAGGCACCGAAGCCTGGAGATTGTTGGGTGTTCTTTTGCTATTTAAAAATAAAATTAAATATTACAAATGGTTTGTTTTTCTAGTTGTCTTTATTGTAACTATGCTTGGTGCAGTATAACACCAAAGCTAGTGGATACTGGCAAATAAATGTTACACTTTTTATAAAGCATGATGAATGTTTTCCTAATGCAACTAAAATGTGAAATTAACATTAAAATAGATGAGCTGATTTTATGTGAAATGTACTTTTAGGGGTTAATTGTGGTTAATTACTGTAGGAACTGGGTGTATACAGCTTCAGTAATTTTACAGGGTTTATGCTGACTGTGAAACGTGTCCCAAATGTGTTGCCTACTGAGGCACCTTATCGGTTACCATACTGCGGAAATGAGAGAGCTGCCTTCATGGGCAGTGACTGACTAGGCAGAATAAAACGCACCTAATGTTGTTTTAATCTCTAATTCTTAATTCAAATGTGGATTCAAAGTTTAAATTTCAACTGTGATTTTATAAGTAATTTGTTAAACTTTGAGAACAATTTAACATTAAGCATTGTTTCAACGCTGGCCCAACAACTGACATTATTTCAACCACATTTCAGTGTTAAAGGGCAGTCAGATGCCAGCTGAAGGGGAACAAACCGATGACAGGACATGAGTGGAGACATGCCTAAAACCAAAGCCAGGGTCTCTGCAGATCCTTAAAAAGTATTAAAAATAAAATATTTAAATTTTAAGGTCCTAAAATGTATGATTTTTCGATAATGTTTGGATAGTGGCATTGCATTTCATCTGGGCGGCATTAAATTTCATCTGGGCAGAATGAAAGAAAGATAACAATATCCAAGGAGATTATTTTTCATGCTAGTTCACCAGCGCACTTCTCTATCTAACCAGACTGTAAAAGAAGTGCGTGCCTAGCACTGGCATCACACATTTAGGGGGCAGTGTTTTCCATTTCAGTTTTCCTATATGCACTTGGTAGAAATAGACGAAGCAGTGTTTGAGTGGTTATTTTTCAGAGACGATCCGTGGCAAGGTGTGGAAATGCAGGTTTAATGATAACTGGCTCGAGGATGGAAAGTATAGTGGTTGGTTACAAAAAGCGACAGTATGAAGCGGTGCTAACTTTGTAAGAAAAACATAACATTTTGGGACAATGGGCTGTAAAGCCTTTGACAAACATATAAAAGGGGAGAAGCACAAGCGTTATGTCCACAGCCAGACAACAACTGCCCCTGTTCTGATGTTTGTGGCACCGGTATCTAACATTACTGCAAATGCAAACACTAACGTTACAGCCGCTTCGTGATCCCACACAAGTAATGCCTTCAGTGCATTCTCCCCAACTACTACACTCAAGGCTGAAATTTTGTGGGTTTTGCAAACGGTCAGCCGACATCACTCCTATACGTTCAACGAAGGCGTGAGCACTGTTTTCAGTGGTATTAAGAAGGTAGCTGCCTGATATGCACTTCATGTTGGTAAATATGCACGGAGTATTTGCACTGTTGCTCAAATAGAAATGTGTTCTTTTAAGCTGTATGTAGTTGATTTTATATTATTTTTTTTTCTTGAAGGTCTTACAAAGTTCTTATAAGTCATTAAATTTGTAGATCAAATATGTGCAGATACCCTGCAAAGCGAAGTCTAAACATACAAAAGCACATGATGTGACAGTATGACAGTAAAAGACATTAAAGCCATGCTCAAAATCGAGTGATCTGAAATGGATTTTAATGACAAACAATGTACACCAAATTTACACCAAATTTGAAACCCTAAGTGTCCAGACAAATCCTCAGTAAACTTCACTTAACGCTCTGGTCTCATTCCAGACCTCTTCTTCTATCTTCTGTCTTTTTCATCTTCTAGTTACATCACCGTTTATCATGTTTATCTAAGCAAAGCAGTATTTACATGCAGCCTCGCACAAAGACTGCAAATTGAACAACTACGTAATTAGTGTCTACACATGCCCAAATGAATGTGATCAATGATTAATTGAACTTTGGCATGCTCTCTTTCATTAGTCTTTTGATAATGAAGCTTGTTGAATATGTAAAAGAGCTGCGGTTTGTTTTGCCTAGGGGTTGGGTGGGGTAATTGCTCTGGGATCGAAATGGAAAAAGTAGAATAGCTGTTGTTTAGCTCATTTGGTATGCTCATCCAGTACAGCCTTCGCAAGAACTTGCAGGAGATATTACACCAGGGAGTCATCGATCAAAACTAGGTCCAAAATGAGAGCTTTAACAAAAAGTGACTTCAAATAAGTTTGTAGTGTGTATTAATAGAGGTTATACTACAGGCTACAGCATGACACACAAAATTCAAAATTTGATTTCATATGACACAATGGTGTCTTCCTATGATACGTTGTTTTGTTTTTTTTGATATGGTAAAAATAATACTGAATGGATGCTTACTTGACAGATTCAGGACACTGTATTGCCTTGATTCAGTACTTGTTAGCTGTTAGCATTGTTAGAAAATTGTCAGGCATTTAAAGGCCGACTGATCACCAGAACTTAAGAATGGAGAGAAATCTTCTCCTACTGCTTAGGTCTGCAGTATCATTTCTGTTTTTCACAACAGAGGTAGCCAATCAGGTTTTAAGCTGATCCTTATCCTAAACCTACCTAATGTATTATCCTAATGTAAACAAGAACATACTTTTCGGAAGATTGCGCAATAACATTTTTTTTCAATTTTAATACTCTCTGAAGTAGTATGATAAAGAAAAAAATTTAGATATGATTTAAGATTTATCACCTTAAACTATATTTTATTTAGAAACTACAGTAAGTGTGAGTCTAGACCAGCCAGTGAGTCCTGAAGGTTTAAAAGCATTAACCTCATATGACCTGTTTCTAAGAAATTTATTATAAGGAATAACTGACACTTTAAAGATTGAGAGTTGAAGAAATAACGATAAAAGGGAGTCGAAAACCACCCAGTATAAAGCAGTAAGAGTTATTATTATTACATTCTGGTGTAATTATATACCAGGTCCACAATCTCCCAGTAGAAAGCCAGAGCAGCACACGCTCATATGATGGATTTGTAATGATGGATCTGTAATGATTTTGTTGCCACCTGACACAACCTCCTACATGTTTCAGGACATCTGATGTGGGCTTTAGACTTGTCATGGGCCCTATAATGAGCCTAAGTGTTGTCCCCAGGAAAAGGCATTACATTCTGATGTGTGCTTAGGCTGCCAGTGGATTTTGCTAACCGCTATCTAGGGCACCTTGTTTCGCGGTGAGAAAACGAAAACATTTGTCCACACACTGTAATGGGTTCCTGAGTGTTTTGTCCTTTTTTCTTCTCCACTATTTTTTTTTTCAGTAAAAAAAAAAATGGTACCCAAGTACTAAAGTACTGAAATATGGGACTTGTATAGATTTTTCTTACAGTATTATATGGTTATATATGGGCAACTAGATTTAATAAAAAATAAGAATCGCAATGTAAATTCAGATGCCTTAAGATGTAAGAAACGTTACAAATGCAACGCAAACCCTAACCATAATTTGTTATACAACATTTTATATGGATCACAGGTTTATGCTATGCTTTGTCCGAACACACTATTGTTTAAACGCTATTAACTTAAACAGGGCCTTGTATATTAGACAGAGCACGCAAGTGTATTTTAACTGTTTGACTCTTTTTAACCCTTAACTGTTTTGGCCTTTGTACCAGTTAGAGGTAAAGTTGAAGTATTACATTTTGTACCATGGGAAAGTTTTCAGGATCACTTTTTTTTTTGCATTTCTCTATAGCATAGTAAAATGACTGTTTATAGCTGCTATAATGTGAGAAATAAAGAGAACTCACTTTTTCTAGGGCAGCACAGATGTGCTCCAGGACGTGTCTGTGCTCCACAGCTCCAGGGGTCTGAGGATGTTGGTTCGATTCTCACTCTGGGCTCTGTCTGTCAGGAGTTCGGTGTGTTGTTCCCATGTCCATGTGGGTTTTTGCCAGGTGTTCCGGTTTCCTCCCACCTCCTGAAAACATACATGGTAGGTTAATTGGATGAACAAAATTGCCCTAGGTGTGGTGTGTGTCCTGTCCAGGAGTTTTTCGTGCCTTGCACACAGTGATTCCAGTTGGGCTCTGGAGGAACCGTGACCCTGATGGACAAAAGCAGATAAGAGAATAACTGACTGACTGTTTTGCGAACACTAAACGCATCATTAGATAGAATAACCATACGATGTGTCGTTCTTTAATGAAGAAAAATGGTTTGGCAAATTGCTGTAGTATAAACATCTTGTTATATATTCTGTTATTGCAAAATTAGGATTGATAATAATGCTTCTGTATCTGTGGAGTCACACCAATGCATCATGTTTTATTTCTAACTTGGAATCAAGTCACAGCATAATAACTGTCCAAAAAACAAGAAGTAATCAAATTCTAGAGGACATTTATTTATACACTACCAACCCCCAGCATTAAACGGTAAGCAGCAAGGTCAATTCTAGGCCAGAACACCAGTTGGAAAGTACTTTTGAAGATTTGGGCGTTTTGAAAATGTCTATGCTTTTCAGAAGTTTAAAGAAGAAAGGAATTTGAAAGAAAAGTCTGCTTGAAGTAGAGCACCTTAAAGCTTTCTAAGGATATAGAGTGGCAATGTCAATGCAAATGAAGATACGAGGTGAAAAATCGAGGTGGTTAGGTGTGTCCTTTGTTCAAGGGTAAAGGACGGTCGATGATCACCAGGTGGCTGCATCATGGGCGAATCCCCAGAACAGCTTGATAAACAGCCATGATTGTCTGGATACCTTTATCCCAACATTTTCATGTAAAAGGAGATGCAGGACAGGGAGACGGTGTCGGAATGAGGTGGGATGCTCAGAAACGTGCATGACAAATGCTTGAGGAAATCTGAAACGAGCCACCTTCGAATATCTGAATAACTCTCTAGGCGTTTGATTCAGTTGATTATGTAAGGAATACATTACACCGGGATACTGTGGGCTGACTTCCTATGTGTGTGTGTGTGTGTGTGTGTGTGTGTGTGTGTGTGTGTGTGTGTGTGTGAGAGAGAGAGAGAGAGAGTAGAAAGAGAGAGAGAGAGAGAGAGAGAGAGTTTGGGATGTTTTCACCTCAATATCTTGAAAAAAGTAGCAGAATTTATTGTTGGCAAAGTTTGCGCGGAAGATTGTTTTTCATGGCTGCATTTCCAACGCATGTTATTTTTAGACATGAAAAGCATTCGCGTATGTCTTTCATTTTTCCATCTCCTTGCAAACCTAGTAAGGGCCACTTTTAAATAACGTTTTGACATTCAGGATGAGGAAGGCAGCCGACATCATGCTGTGCATAAATGGCTAGTTATCAACGGAAAGTGTTGAGGCGTAGCAGTGGCAGATGCAGAGGTCCTGCCAATGTAATACTGTCTGCATGAGTTAGCATCAGAATATTAGCCCTGTTCTCAAGATAGGCGCTCTCTCTTTTCACAGCAAGTTTTGCGATTAAAAACAAAGAAAAAAGTAACTGTCTTACTGACTACCCACCTACCATTTGCTGTTGTATATCTTCCCATATTTCATTCCCATCTCACTGGGATGTAGCCAAGATTTTAAACAATCTAAGGAAAAGCGAGACAACCTTTAAACCACAACATATTGACTGACTCTGTTGGTGGCTGAGAACAAGTCATTATCAGCCATATGGGTGTTGAACTAAATCGACTCTTCTGTTCGCTGGCTTTGTATCAACTTGCCTGGCCAGAAATTAGCATGTCTAGACAACAAAAGGAGGTCCTGCCTAGTATGTAATTAGAGCTTTTAACATGACCAGCTCCAGTTCAGAGAGTTTGGTGGACTGAGAATTGGATGAATGCGAGCTGCTTCAGTGATTATGGTGATCTTGGGTCTTTTATTTGTCCTCACTTATTACGTTTCCCATTACTCTCCAAGCCAACCACCCCCAAAAGACTTATCTATAATTCACCAAGTTGCACTTCATGTCCTCCAAGACAAGATGGCAATTAATTAGTCTTTTTGTTCATTAAGAGGCCTCACTTCTAAGAGACAGTCATGTTTTATTTTTGTTTTAATTACTTTGTCGTTTGGCAGGCAGCGCAAATTCCAGATGTTTCAGAAAGGAGACCAGTGCAACATGTAATTGGAGATATGCTTATTAGTTATTCGATTTGTACGTTTACTTGACCAGATGGTGGTTAAATCACTCCCGACACACAAATATGCACTTTATGTCCTCGATTATTATTCTACTTGTCTTACCAGAATACTGAAAACTAATATGTACACTGAAGTGCCAGAAAGACACAATACCGGTGGTGGCTCCATAATGATAAAGGGTTTATTTAGACGGCATTCCAATGGACCCTTGTATGTCTACAAATGTCTGTTTCTGGCAAGTTACTACAACTGTTTATGTCCTCCATTTATTCTGATGAGTTTGGCCTCTTCCAACAGGACAACGCACCATCACACACGTATAATTATGGTTATAGGAACACTACCTATGGTTTTCATTACCTTCTCCATGGGGGATCTAGCAAGTATTAGAGTGGTGTAAAGATAAGTGTATGTTGTATAGTACTATATAACATGTGGTTGGTGTGGTACAGTGGTAACATCATTGGCTCCCATGTGAGAGACCTGGGTTTGATTCCCGATCTGGGCAGCCAGTCTGTGCTACACCAATAAGGGTCCTTGGGCAAGACTCCTAACACTATGTTGGCCTACCTGTAATACCAGTAGCCTTGTAAGTCACTCTGGATAAGAGCGTCTGCCAAATGCCGTAAATGTACTACAGATTTTTTTTTTCAATCACTTTGGTGCATTTTCCAAATCATCATTAACATTTGCTCAACAATACGAACGTTTCTCAAAACAGCACTGCACAATGGATTACCAGCAAAAGCCTATAACTTTCTCAAAATCCTAAGTTTATGTCCCAAACATGAGTAAATGTCAGTGAAGATGGTGTCATTTAAAAGCCAAGTCTTTGTGTGATTGATTATGAACAAGAAAATCAGAATGTTTAGTCATGTTGTCAGTATTTGAGTGTACACCGTGCACTTCTTCTGTGTTGAACATCAATTTCAACAATACAATGTAACACATTACTGTATATAGGACATTGATTGTATGACACTGAACAGGATGCTGTAGTTTGTTAACAGCCATTGTGATACAGAAAAGAGAGGCAAGACTGAACACTGTAATATGTAGTATAAGTTACAGTAAGTTTACACTATTACAGTACAGAATACATTGATTGATTATACACCTGTTCTCTCTATGGAAGTTTGAATGATTGAGGATACAGTTGTTCTGCCTATATATTTGCCCGCACCCTTTGACCAGCATCAGTCATAGTAAGACCATGATTGATCACATGGTTCACGGTTGTGACTCATATTTAATCTCTTCCTCGATCTTGTCTCCTTATCTTTCATCATGCATCTGTTACTTCTCTTCTTTTTTTTTTTCGGACTGTTGATCCTGATTTTTACCAGAAATTCTAACACCGTGTAATGATTAGTGATTATATATACACACCTACTAGTTGAAGGTTCCTGAGATACACCTCTGAGATACACCTCTGGTTCATTGGGGGTACATCTAAAACTAAACACAGTCATTTTCATCACTGTAAGTCATGATTCACCTGAGAACAAGTTGATCTGAGAAATCAAATTCTGATCCGCAAAATGTACTTAATGAATAAAAAAAAATGTAGGGATGTTTGTGCTACTTACTTAACATGGAAAATAATTAAACAGGAAGTTGCACCAGTTACACACACACACATTATGTGTGTGTGTGTGTGTGTTTTCTCCACACTTTGACTTTTGATCCAACTGTTTGTTAAATGAATAAATTGTTAAATTGCCAATCTGTCTTGTTTCTTCAAGCTTATTTCATCCAGTCCACCAAACACCAAACAAGTCAATGGCAGAATAAGCTGTTTGGCAATGGCAGAGAAGATTTGGCAAATTTGTCGTGCCGCAACCCACATACTCAGCTCTACTGCTCATCCCACAAATGCATGTTACTTACAAATGAGGCACCATTTAAAAGGGAAATTGCCAGGCTTTCCAAGATTTACTGCCAAGAAGCATCATTACAACAAAGAAATCTTCCAAACACAAATTACCATACTATTTGTGCTATGTATATATATACACTGAAGTGCCAGGACAAAATGGTTCACTAATCTACAATAAACACCATAGTTCCAGCAGAACGTGCCACAATTCCTTTGTATTCTGAGGTTTAGGATTTCTGTGTTCCAAAGCATGTCACATGGCATCCAAGATGTGTTTGATAGCATTGAGATCTGGTGACTTAGGTGGAAATGGCAAAACCCCAAACTCAGATAAATGTTCCAGAATGCCAGCTGAACAAACCTTATACTATTATGGAGCCACCACCAGCTGCTGCAGTTATTTCTTTACAGTCTGTAACAGCCATAGCCTAGTGGTTATGGAACCGGTCTCGTGACAAGAAAGGTCCTTGGTTTGATCCCCACACAGGACAAGACATGACTGAGGTGCCCTTGAGCAAGGCACATAACTACCCCAACTGCTCCCTGGGCGCCATGGTTTGGGGCTGCCCCCTGCTTGGGGCAAGTATGTTCACTGGTGTGTGTGTGCGTTTCACTGCATGGAAGGGTTAAATGCGGACGTCACATTCCTCTGTGTGCAAGCACAGTAGGCAAATAGTTCACTTTTACTTTTTTTTCTGGCACTTCATTGTATATATTTATTTTGTCTTTGTTTTGTACTTGCTAGCTGTAAGATGTGTGTTTACAAATTTCAAAATTTAGTTTTTATAATTAAGGAAAAATGTGCGTTTATTAAATACACCACAGGATAAAAACATAAATGTCAAATGTAAATGTATTATATTGTTAGAGATTTACCTTGCAACACTGAGCACCATGACTCTTAAAATGACATTTGGTTAAGTGTTTCTGCTGGTGCTTTATGTAAGGATTGGCATTAATAACGAGCCTGGCTGCCTAGCTGTAATGTTCCACCCATTAACTACATTTTAATGAATATTAAATGTAACCACTGGGATGGCTCAGGTGGCTTTATCCATAGCCACATTACCTGCTTCACAGCTTCCAGTTTTAATTATTCGTTCACTCACTGAGTGGACTGCAGGACAACTGAACTTCTGATCACCAAACCTCAGAAGAGTAGCATCCCCAGGATTTGGCAGCTGAATTGGGTAAATAGCTGCAAACTGTCAATGGAGGTGCTTGGAAACAGCTCACGGTACTAACCCTTGCAAATTGTCAGAGCAGATTTTTTCACATTGCTGCAGGTGGTTGATTGCAGTCACTGGATGGTTTTAGAAACTAACAGAAAATCTCACAAATTCATAGTAATTACCCTAATTCAATCTGTATGAAAAGCTCCAAATGTTAACATCCGTGTCAGGAAAAATGACCATGTGTTCATAATTATTGTGTTCACAATTCTCTCTTGAGTCACAGGAAATGACATCTAAGGTTTGATAGATGTATATAGTGTAAACAGAACTACAGTCTGTAGCAATTAGCATGTATGTATGTGTGTAAGGTCATGGTTTCAGACAGATTCCTGAACATGGGTGAAATGATAATCAGCAATATACACAAAAGAAATCAGGCCAATCAAATATCACGGCCACCCGAACAACCCTCCAGGTCCACCTCTGATTGCAGCCGAATAATCAGACAGTGTCAGATCAGGGCATGGACTGATATCCTCTGATATTACTAAAGAAAAAGCGTTCAGTGATTCTGCTCACTTGCATGCAAAAATCACTGTAAAAATGAGTAGTTCCTTAAAGAACCTCATAGTTTACTTCAAGAACCTAGGGCCTCCTCCCAGAACTCAAATGTTCCTCTTTTGGATTCTTCAGTATAAAATCTGGTTTCTCAAAGAACCCATTAGAATTAAGGATCCTAGAGGATATTTATTTGGATATAACTGAGAAGGTTCCTCAAAGCTCCTTAAGAGGTTCCTCCACAGTTTCAAACTGTGAAACCTTCAAATGTTCATCAAGGAACTTCTCCTTTTAACAGTCTGGAATGTGTTTCTACTATTCTGTCAGATTCATAATGCAAACTGCATGATGTTCAACTGCAAAGAGAAAGATAGGCAGCCATAGGCTTGTGGATATGGAACCAGCCTGGTGACTGGAAGGTCACCAGTTCGATCCCCATGCCAAACAAGACATGACTGAACTGCCTTTGAGTAAGACGCTTAATCCACTACTGCTCCCCAGGTTGCCTCTCTGGGCATGGGTGATTGCTGCCCCCTAGTGTGTGTTTACTAGCATGTTTCACTGCACACATAGTTGAATGCTGAGATCAAATTTCTTCTAACAAGAATGGTGGTCATTGAGTGGTTAATTTACTTCAAGATAGATAGACAGACAGACAGGCAGGCAGGCAGACAGACAGACAGATAGACAGATAGAAAACATTAAATTCTTCTCTGCTTTGTTTTCTTTTGTCTTAGTAGTTAAGGCAGTTTAATCTGTGGCATTTATTTATTTATTTAAAAATGGAACACACATCTGATCATATGAGATCCAACTCCCTCGGGAGTGCAGATATAAATGCAGATGTGGAAGCACATGTCGAATTAATTTTTAATTAGGCCCCCTTTAATTAGATCTCTGCCGGAAATGACCCTGTCTGAGCACCAAATTGTTGAGGATGCTCCATCTGAAGCTGAATATGATCTAATTGTGAAGGTGTTGGATTGTTATCATACGTAAAGATCCCTCTTAATCTGTCAAGGAAAAGCTTTTTTTTTTTTTTTTTGCAAAGTTTTTTAAAAGGCGTTAAACGACAGAGACTTCTGCATCATTTTACATTAATTTAGCTCATTAGATAATAGTCAAGGTCTTCCCGGGCTGAGTATTATGTCTGAGACTTGTACATGGCAACATTTTACATTCAAAAAGATTACAAAATGCGCTTCTCATTAAAATAGTAAAAACTGTCCTTACCTTCCTGCCTGATGAAACTTGACTGTCAAGGTGGCATTGGTGTATATTATATTTTGCTCCAATTTGTCACACACAAAAAAACTGGGAAGGAACTTAAGAGGTCTGTGATATGATGACACACCTTTAGCAACCTCATCAAAAAGGGGGCGGCATGGTCACCGAGCCCGAGACCTGCCCCATGGGAAGGAGGACAAGGATGATAAGGCCTCGCAACTTGCCTGGAACTAACATAAACACCAAAACATTGCTGCAAGAAGACTTTTGGAAAGTTCAAACTAACTTAAAGAATGTTCCAGAAACTTTGGTCAAAGATGCAGCAATCTCTCAAAGTTCAGCAGACATATCACCTTTACTGAAAGAGGAAGAGACAAATAGCCACTTAGCTGAATCTTTCCCTTGCTCCCATGCTGATTGTGCTCAATCAATCAACTTTACCTTTGCCTGCATTGCCTGGGCCCTTGGGTGCTGAGGCTTATTTCTAATTTGGGAAAGCCAAGAATGCTATATTAAGATAAAGCAGGTGTAAATTGAAGGTATCTGCAGGACAATGCTGTGCGCTCTCAGGCTTGATTGCCTCCTGACTGTCCTTCATTAGGGAGCAGTGACTCTGCACTTCACCCATGACAGGCAATACGATTCTGTTTAGCCCACCTACACCGTGGAGCACTCAAGCCATTGACAGACTGGAAAGACACTGCTCTCAGAGGCTCTTAAAGTCATTAGGCCTTGCTTAGCGATTGACACCTGTGGACTCCTTTAACCTAGCCAAGCAGGTCTCACTTAAACTGTGGAGGAATCCTAACAAGAAAAATTTACTTCATTGATTTTTCCAAATGAACGAATTTGTAAAGGTTACAACCGTTTTTTAAATGCCTATTCATGTATTTTTATTAATTTTTATTTGTGGAACCATGAGCCTGTTCCAAAGAAGTCCAGTCAGCTGACTAGGCCTCATATGATACCAGAGTTGGCTAGTATGAATGGAATTATCTTTTAAGGGAAAAAATACATCAGTATAATGTTCAGGTATTGACATCAACATTGATTAATGGCTTAGGTATGGGTGGCATGGTGATGCACTGTGTAGCCTCATAGCTCCAGGGTCAACTATTCAATACTGACTGTGAATAATGTTAGTTGAGACATTACCCAAATTGGTTTTCTTCCATTTCCTCCAAATCTCAAAATATTACAATAGGTGCATGACCTTAAATTGCCCCTAAATACATGAATGGTGTTGCTTCCCCATGGCCACTATTCCTAGGATAGGATGCAGATCCCCTGCAACACTGGCCAGGATAAAGCAGTTGAAAAGGAGTGTGTAATTATACTGTCTTATTTATTCATTCGTGTTGAGATAAATTGTTTAGACTAGGCGGGAACATTCAGACTGGGCCTTGAATGTTTCAGACCATCTCTTTTAACCTGAAGTACACTCTCCTTATTTATCATATCTCTGACTATCTTCCTGATGCTTGCTTGCCATAGTCACACTAGGCTCAACATCCAATCATATTTTTACCACTCAATTCTTTCTTCCTATCCTGTACATACAAACCGTCAGAAACGCCGTGTTGAAACCCTAACAGTCTGGTGTCAGAAGTGCTTCTGCACAGGTAGGTTTGCACTTTGTTTGCACTTGTCTGCCCAGAATTGACGCATTGACTAATTAGACGCATTATTTGCACTTTGTAAAAGATAGTCCGATAACCCTGCCTAACATTTCTCAACAAAACCAAGGCTAAATTCTTTTTCACATGCACCCCTCCCTGCTGCATTTTCTGTTGTGTGTGTGTTTGTTTTGTGTGTGCCTTAGTTTAACTATGTTCGGTAGAAGTTATGTAAAACTTTCTCTGATGAATGGTGATGGCTTGGGTGATTTTGTGATACGCAATTAGTTTGTTTGGCAGAATGGACAAAGTTTTCTAGGTTTAAACTTTTCCAGGGTGAAGGATCCTTCGATGCAGAGTGACCTTGGCAAAAATGTTCATAAGATATGGTTATTGTGATCCAAGTTGGGATCTTGAGTCTAAAAAAGTGTTTAATAGAGTGGTACGATGCAAAACCTGCTTGAAATAATGCCCATAGTAATAAAGGTGTGACTGTGAATGCTTTGCTTAAACCAGCGGGATTAACATAGAGGAATGTGGTTACTGGCAACCCACCAGCCTTCATGCAATCGGGAGTTAGAGTCGAGAACGATGTGATCCAGTGTGTGTCTGAAGCTATGTCTGAGAGAAAGTAGGAAAGGCACACGGGTGGTGTGGAAGGCGGAGCCAGGGTAAGAAATATTTGGCAGGTGTTCCTCCAGGTGAATCTCTGTGGGCTACACCCGAGTTGGTTGACCGCCCTCCAGACGAGGCGAAGCTGCATCACCATGCTCCTGTATTTTGTAAACAGTACCCTTTGTCCCCTGAAAAGGAGGACATAATTGCATAGGTTATTTCATCTTTGTTGACCCAAGATGTTATAGTTCCCACAGTTTCACCCTACAACAC
>JAOVVF010000027.1:11688575-11701078 GCA_028565595.1 Duopalatinus emarginatus
GCTTGCAATAAGGGATGGTGCTTCATTTAAGACCTGAGACGCATAAATGACCTGGTAATTCCGGTGGCGCCTCTGGTGTCTGATGTGTCATCAATTATAACCACAATGCCTGTACATGACATGCATTTTACAGTTATTGATATAACTGTTCTTTTCTGTGAATGAGAAGGGTTCCTCCTATCTGCCGATGAAAGACTGTCTGGTAACAGTTGTGTGGTTATTCATGACTACCCTCCTCCTGCTGAGCTTCCTAGGCCTGGTGAAGTACTGCAGACAATGGATCCTTGACTGTTCCTTCCATGACAAGGCATTGAGATAAGTCTGTGGAAAGAACTGCCCAGACAAAAAATAAATTGACTAAGCAAATATATGTCTAAGACCCTGAAAATGGCCATGTTCTGTCACACCCTGTGATTTTGCACACATCTCATCAGGTTAACACAATCTTAAATAACATCCAAACACAGCATATGATGGCCCAGAGATGCTTCAGTTACGAGGCTGTATTGAGCGCAACTCAAAACCTCTCACAGTCCAAAACTCTCCAGCTTATCTTTTGCAGCATCTGTTATCTTCCACAGAAGACGCCTCTGATTTTGAAGACCATGATTAACTTTCATGCCTTTCTACACCATTCATGAGTGTTCTAGTATCAGATCTGACCTTTCTAGCACTCCTTTTGAGGGAGGTTATCATATTTATGTTGACAGGTCCTGCTCTAAGCTTAACAACTCTGAGTTTCTATGTGGTTATTCTGTCTGGTCCCTACTCAGTGTAATCTGGAATCTTATTCTTTGCCCTTTAGGTGATTTGAAGGCTCTAACTCCTGCCTGTGACATATTTGGAGGAGAGACTGTGACCATTTACACTGATTCATGGTATGCTTTTGGTGTGGCACATAAAAAGGTTCTGTACACCGAAAGGTAAAACACATTTTTAATTCTGGTCTCGTTTCAGCTCTGTTGTCCGCATGCACTTTGTTTTTGAAACTTGCGGTAGTGATACTTCCTCTGCTTGTGTGCCATATTCATGGTAGTGATTTTTGGGTGTCCTTTTACCACCCTATGGGTTAAGGGTGACTCGAGCAACACACCTTTACACATATAGTGTATTTTGTATTAGACTTTCACTATGTTTTGCCTACGTCACTGGGGATCGCCCCCATGTGGTGCCATTAGAATGAAGTTTGTTCTGTCTGTATTTGTTATTTTGATTTCTAAACTCTGTGCCGTCTTGAATAAAGTGGAATTTCGATTCACTGCACACAATGTGTCTATGTGATTTGGGATTCCCCGTGCACACATGCAGTACGGAGAGTAGCTGACCTGCATCTGATCCTAAAAATCTCTGTTCGAATCTACTTTAAAACTAACAGTCTGGTGTCAGAAATGTTGGAAACCTAACAATTCGTTTGTTAGTGTGTATATCCTCTTGTAGCAAAAAAGTAGCACCAGCTGTTACAATTCACCACTGGGGCAGACTTAAATGTGGCATGCTAGTCTAGCGCCCTTCTCAGTGAGAGATCACAGGGAGTTTCCTGCACACTTTCATCTTTTAATCTCTTTACATACCACCCCCCCTTTTTTGTATTATTATTTTATTTGCGTCCAGTCTAGTCCATTCATTTGTTATTTCTTTTTCCCATTTTTTTTGTGCGTGGGTTTTCACTGAGTGCTGGAGTCCGAGATAACTCTGCCCCCAACGCGGGCAGGTGGAGCACACGGCCAAGGACCAGATGCCTCAGACACCAGAGTTGGCTCAATGGCCAGTGAAATGAATGAAAGGGGTGACTCGCCCCAGCATGGAGCAAATCACTCAGGCTCGTAGGCCAGTGTGGAACAGGACCAGGAAGTGAGAGGCGGTCCTTCCCGGCTTGGGAAAGGATTGCTTGAAAAGTGAAAGAGGTAGGGCTCGAAGGCCAGAAAAAATGGCGTGGCGACTTCTCCACCATAGAGAAAGTCACCCAGCTAAAAAGGAGTCACACCAAATGCCTGACCTTTGCCTAAAATTAAGGGTTATACTGTTACCTCGCCCCCTGGGGTTACCAACGACCCTCTATAAGGTCCGATCCTACCAGTATTCCTAAATGCTTACCTTGTGCAAGACAGCACAGAAATCTAAGCGTGTGACGGGAGGCCCTGGCTGAAGCTCTCCTTAAATAGAGACTCAGCCAGGTGTTCCCTATCAGGTCTGATTGCCCCTGTGCTCCCTGGGACACCCAGAGGCGACTGGCCAATTAGGTTGACTCCCTCTGGTGGCCGCAGAGGGAATTGACCGACTCCTAACAGTGGCAGGTTGACTAGGCTGAATCATTCTGGTGGCAGCAGGGGGAATTGACCGACCCCTAACACCAGCCTTATTTGAAAATTGCACAGAATAGTATGAATGTACAAGGCTGCAGCTGATTTCTTTCTAGTTTAGACTGTGGATACACACAGCCAGTGACAGTCATGTGAAGTGACTTCACCCCTAACTACACTCCCTATTTAACCCTTACCCTTAATTTGTACATTAGAACGAATATTTATGTAGGAACCTCTGGAGAATCTTATGAAAATGTTCCAAATTGGTTATATGTATCAAGACATGGTTGTGCCACAGGTACTGTGTGGGGTACACAGCATCAAGG
The DNA here is from genome assembly GCA_028565595.1 of Duopalatinus emarginatus. NCBI lineage: Eukaryota > Metazoa > Chordata > Actinopteri > Siluriformes > Pimelodidae > Duopalatinus > Duopalatinus emarginatus. The sequence goes on from JAOVVF010000027.1 coordinate 11,691,205, forward strand.
ATCTGGTCTCCATCTGTGAGGGGTTTGGTAAGTTCTCCCTGTGTCCATGTGGGTTTTTGCTGGGTGCACTGGTTTTCTTCCCAACTCCTGAAAAACCCATGTGGCAAATTAGAGGAACTGGATATGCTAAATTGCCCTAGTGTGTGTGTGTGTGTGTGTGTTTGCGTGTGTGTGTGTGTGTGTGTATGTGTGTGTGTTTGTGTGTGTGTGTGGGGGGGGGGTGCCAAAGGTTCCGGGTGGGCTCCTGATGAACCAGTAGAAATGTCAGCTTAAACATAGCAATACAAGAAACCTTTGGATAACCTTATGACAATATTGTACTTACGGACACTTACTTCTCTAAACTTTAGTGAAGATTCTTGTAACGCTAACCTTAAGAGAAACATAGACTAACCTTAGTTGACCGTTCTGTGCTTGTTGGGAATCCACCTTATATCTTTCTTATATTATATCTAGTCCATTTACGCAAGCTGAAGTCGAAGTGTGCTCCACTTAACTGAATTTAAACTGCCTCAGAGATGCTTTCTGTATAAAACATGCCTAGTACTTGATGGACACAAGTAAATCGACAAAGCAGCACAATACACACATTTTAGCTTGTTTTTCTTTTTTGTAGCTTTTACCTGCTTTACCCACAGCACCTTCAAGATTTAGGTAATAGTGTTTTTTTTTTTTTTTAGAATTCAGTGCATTAGTCCATCAGTGAACCGAAGCTAAAATGCGATAATGAATGGCTGGTTCTGCACAAAGCAATAGAACAGAGTTGCATCACCGGAAAGAACACACACTCTCTCACACCCACCCACACACATGAACCACTATCAAGTACTCAAAACAGATAATTAGAGATAAGAGCCATATTTTGTGGTCCATCATGTGTATTTATTAGCACAGCACTGCACCGTAGCCTCCAAGCCACCAAGGAGAAAGTAAAGCTATAGAAATAAACGCATACATACAGAAAACACTGATCTTATGCATGTTTTGCATCCTAACCTATAAATACCAAGAAAGCATTTCTCATTTTTATGAAAAAACAGCTATGTAAGTTCTGACCAATACAGCATATTTCCCCAAATCTTTGCAAATCTGTTTTTCGTAGCTCTTCTATTCCCTTAATAGCCTCTGTTCCATTTGCCCTGTCTTATCTGAGCCGTGAATTCGAGAAGTGAAGTTTCAGGAAGTTCTGCTAGAAAGTAGGGCGCGTAGAGTTACACAGCCTGATCGTTGTGCTTCTTTTTCCCTTTATATTGCACATGCCCCATCCAGAATATAGATCAAGTTGCAATGTGGCACCACCTGTCCTTGAGGACGAATGAAATTGTGATACCGTCACCTTCAGCGTCTTGAATTCACATTTGTGACATTTGATGTGCACTAGTCAGACACACCTCAACGAAATCTACCTCCACAGATTGAACCAGTCCAAAAATTCTGCTGTAACTACACAGCCTCGGTGGACTCGCAGAGATAGACATGTTGGATAGTTAATAAATCATGGTGTCTTGTGAATTGCCAGTAGCACTGTTGTCTTTACAATAGTCTTACACTCACTAAGCACTTTATTAGAAATATACAGAAAAATATAAAGAAAAACTGGTATAAGCTGGTGGTGGCCATAATGGTATGGGTTTGTTTAGCTGGCATTTAATGGGACCCCTGGTACATCTGGAAACGCCTCGGACTGGTGAGGGCTGTGTGTACATATTTCTTCTTCTGCTTCTACTTACAGCCATGTAGTGCATATATTATAGTTCATATTTCTTATTAGTTTTGCTAATATTTATAATGTGCCTCTACCATAGCATAGTGACATATAAAGATCAGTAAAGCACTGGGTTCCTTAACAGTTTGTCATTTCCAAACAGGCCAAACTTACAATCTTGATAATTTAATTTAACTACATCTCTCATGGCCATACTAAGTTCCCATGATTTTGCAGCAGTTTGTCAGATGGTCAGGTAAGTGTATCTCCTGATAAAGTGCCTCAGGCCCCTGAACACTACGCCGAGGTCTACATGATAAAGTTTGCAGTGGTGCTATCTCAATGTTAAAATCCCCTGCCTGGTTCACAAGTGAGATGATGGATGGCATGGCACTAGTCAAGCCTACACTCCCCTTATGCTGAAAATCCCCAAGCCCAAAACTCTGATGATAGATTGTCTCGGCCTTATCTTGTACTGATTATTCCTGCCTGAGACGGCAGGCAAGGGCACGTCTGGATAAGTGCTGCGTTTGCATGAGAGGAGAAATGGCTTTGAAACGTCCTGCTTGTTATTTGTCATTATTAGCTTTTCGGAGTGTCATCGTCCTGAGAAGCTCCGGCCAGGTGTGCTGAATCATTATTGTTTTCTCTGATTATAACAAAAGGGACTTCGCTCATAAACGATCATAAAAATGTATTTGTAACTCTTCCTGCTATTTCTGTGATCTTTTAAAAAAAAACACTTAAGAGAACTTATTTTTTTTATCATACCATTTGACCAATAAATGGTGAAATCTATTAAATGGCACAGTCGATTAAACTTTGCAAAGACATACGGTATAGGTAACCCAAATTTTCAGAGACAGGTGAAAAAAAAAAAACCACACACACTTACTAAGTCTTTTCAATTCGAACAAAACTATGGAGTGAACATGACTGGATCATTAATATAAAAAATGCATCCAGCTGTGAAAACGTGTGCACTGATTTGTGCTCCTGTCAAAGGATTGCTCAAAAAGATTGCTCACCTGCTGCTAGTAGTACAATCTCAATCCTTCCCAAACAGATCCATTAAGCTAAATTACACAGAAGTGCCAGAAAAACTGACACACCAGTCTAATACTTGGTAGGTCCCCCATGGAGCATGGACTCCATGATATTCTGTATGCAGTGACCACCATACTTTCTGTAGAACGGACCACAGTTCTGTTTTATTCCCAGTGTTTAGTGGCTCATTGCATGGCATCCCAGACATGGTGTGGTGTGGTGAGGTGGGAAGGGCAAACCTCCAAATTCAAATGAGTGTTTCTCTAACCATAATTTGGCAAGAGTGGCAGTGCATTGTCCTGCAGTGGAGGTCAAACCCATTACAATGAGTGCAGGACATGGATAGGTGTAACTTATCAGGCAGGAGGTGCACATAGTGTTTGTCAGAAGTAGCTGAGAGCTAGTCAGTGGTTGTGGATAAAAAGTGCTCAGGATGAGTGGAAAAGATCAAGAATGGCTAGATAGTATAGGTATGTACAGCTGAAAATAGGTAGTAGGTTTATGAGGTGAACTTGGAGGGGAGTGGGTCTGGGACGCCAGACATCACTGCTGAGCCTTCCGGAGGTGTCGTGGGCTTGATTCAGCGAAACATTGACAAAGGGAGTTGCCTACCTGATTTCCCCTATGAAGAGTTCACAAGGTTGTGGTTGTCTGTGGAATTTTGGTGTAGAGAAGGTGCTGTATTGTGTGTGATGCAGGTAACGTAGTGAACAGTCAGTTGTTAGTAGGATCGTTAGCAGCAACATAGGAGAGATAATCATGGTTGTGGGGAACGTGCTGGTTCCTGTGTGTGACCCAGATATAGGTGCACGATTGTCGTCTTTCCTGTATTATTTGATTCAATGTAGACATACCAGGGCTCCCATGGAATCGCAGCTAAACAAACCCCTATTATTTGCCTCTGGAACTGTGCTTTTGCATTTGTCTGTTTAACTTATTAAAGACAAAAATAAGACAAATAAAACAAGGTCAATTTGCTGTGAATTACAGTTTTACCCAAAGTTGGAGGATGTTGGAAGTTACTTATTAGCACGGCAACATGGTTGGTGTGGTACAGTGGTAACATCATTGGCTCCCATGTGAGACACCTGGGTTTGATTCCCGGCCTGGGCAGCCAGTTTGTGCTATATAAATAAGGGTCCTTGGACAAGACTCCGAACATTACGTTGGCCTATCTGTAATACCAATAACCTTTTAAGTCGCTCTTGATAAGAGTGTCTGGCAAATGCCATAAATGTAAATGCAACGTACACTAGACATAGTACTGTTTGGTACTGAATCTTAGGAATGGGGCATATTTTATATGTAAGTATAATTAAATGGCCACAGTATAAATATTGATGCTTCCTGACTTCAGACTAAGTTACAAGTTCAGGAGATCCTGTGGACCAAAAATATGATCTTCTGTATGTTAGATATTTTAGAGATTCTGTATCAATTTCCACCCCGGTAACCTCGTCAACATTCTCCAAAACAAAAGCAATACAGTGGCATACCATTTCCCCTGAGCACTGCATTACAGACATATTACCAGCAGGCATTTTCTGTCTGCCTAAATCAAATCCCAAACACTCCCTCTTTGAAAGATTGCCCCTGATGCACAGCATCATGTGGAATCAATTCTGTTTGCAGACTGTGGAGATACCACTGTGTTCCTCCCCCATATAATAAAAGCCTAAATGTCACAGTAGAGCACCTATAGGAGGAAGTAAGTGAAATGAAACATGGTGAGCTTGTGAGAATTTTGAATGAGACGATATAGAGCTGATCGTTTGATATTTACTTGGGATTATGTATATATGGCACCCCTGGAATTTTATGTCAAAGTAAAACTGTACCTGAAACTACCAGAAAAACTGGTACATACAAGCCTATGCAAATTACATAGGCTGGTGGTGGCTCCATAATGGTATGGCTTTATCTATCTGCCATTCCATTGGACCACTGGTACATCTACAAACGTTTCTGCCATTTCTGTGAAGCTGCTTTGGGACCAGCTTTGCATCCAGAGGTCCTGGTCCATAAATACAGCACTCGACTAAATATTTTTGCTTATTTTTCAGCTGTAATATAAGTTGAATTATCTGGAATGTAGTACATCTCTGACTGAAGCTCTGCAGCCACGACTGCTCAATGTTTACAAAAGCAGCATCTCTTTTCATGCTACCTGCAGTCTTTTCTGATGACATTGCATTATTCATGTTTTAAGTGCTTGCGGTTCCAAATTTGATATTTGCCTCCATGGTGCAAGAACGACAGTGACAGAAAAAAATATTTATTGAAGAATCAGTGTTCTTACTGTGATCCCTCAGGCTCTAATGAAATATGTATGCTTTCTTTTATATATATATATATATATATATATATATATAAGTTGGAGGATGTTGAAGTTATTTATTAGCACGGCAATGTGGTTGGTGTGGTACAGTGGTAACATTATTGGCTCCCATGTGAGAGACCTGGGTTTGATTGCCAGTCTATGCTATACAAATAAGGGTCTTTGGACAAGAATCCTTACATTACGTTGGCCTACCTGTAATACCAGTAACCTTCTAAGTCGCTCTGGCCTGCCTTCTACGTTTTCCTGCCTTCTGCTTAATTAATTCTGGGATAGACCACATGAATGAATGAATGAATGAATGAATAACAAAATAAATAACAAAACAGAAAGCAATACTATATATGACGTGTTCACTGTGAATCACCTTTATTCACCTTTATTTGTACTACAAGTTTTACTTTGTGTTCTCTGTGCAGTAAACAAAATACACAATACATACAAACACACAGTGGATACAAAATGTCAGGTATACAATAAAATGCATTATACAATACACAATGCAATATAATCCATAAAACGACAATTTATAAGATTTTCTCCAACTCCATTTATTCATATGACATACGACGAAATGATTTCAGACCTCTATGACTGTTGGAGGCTAAACAAAAGCTATGTGAGTCATATCCATGCTTACATTGTACCAAACCCTAAGATTTTATCATTGACAGATATAGAAATATCCCTTAATGCCACGTGTTGAACTGATACTGAATCGCAACAAAGTCGGCATGCTGCACTCTGGGATTGATAGGTTCAAACAAGTCAATATTGTGTCTGGAAATAAATGCTGAGGGAGGCACACTACAATCCCACTCCAATCCTGACTTGATTCCCTCATCAGTCCCAGAGGGCAACACGTCCTACTTGTTTACATTGCGATCGTAAAAATGAAAGTTCTCAGTATCAGTGCACACCGTCTTACAGCATGTATTTATTAAGCTCCAGATCTCTGCTGAGAGAGGAGATGCAGCCAGAGAGCCAGGCGAAGGGGGTTGAGGAGGGAGCAGGAGAATATGGAGCCGGTAGTTTGTGCTGATAATTTAGCCGTGATTGGTGTGCTATAGTTTTGTTTGTGGCTGTGCGATTTCCCTGCGGATGTCTCCCACGTTGAGCAGAGGACAGGCTGCAGGTTTTTCTCTCATAGCTTATAAAAGGCAAGCCTCCTATACCACTCTAATGAGACCACATACTGTGACCTCAAGTCCATACGATGCGTACACAAACATTTACTCAAACCAGAGTGCAAAACCACTGTAGAACAGTAAACAAATGAAATCATAGAGGAAAATGGCTAGCATCGATGGCATCGAATGTGTACTAAGATAATTGCAGTCTGATGATGGTAAATTAACAAGGTATGAAAAGCTACAATTAATTAAAGTTACAAGATGTAAGATTTGGCAGTTAAGGAGCTCCTAAATGCTATTTGACTAGTAAATCGACTAGTAAAACAACAATGCTTTAGTGTATTATGCTAACATGGTAACAAAACCTAACCAGGTTAGGTAGGAGTTTAACGTAAACAGTACATTGCAAAATGTTCTGGTGCTCTTATAACACAACACATTATCCAGCTAATAGGTTGCTGGTTCAAAAAATGTTCTGGGAACATTATTTTCTGGTCACAGGAACGTTCCTTGAAGGTTTGTTTAGTTTTCTTGTTACTAGGTAAAAAAAATTATATACATTTTATATTTTACTTTATTTTATTTACAATTATTTACATATTTATATTTCTATTTTATAACTATATTTTACTTAATTTTAATTTACAATTACTTATATATTTCTATTAAAATTTAATTACTATATTTTACTTTATTTTATTTTACTATTACTTATATATGTCTATTCCTATTTTATAACTATATTTTACTTTATTTTATTTTACAATTATTTATATATTTCTATTTCTGTTTTTATAACTATATTTTACTTTATTTTATTTTATAATTACTTATATTTCTACTTTATAACTATATTTACATTATTTTTATTTTACAGTTACTTATATATTTCTATTTTTATAACAATATTTTATCTTATATTATAATATATATTTTATAATTATGTATACAGGTTGTACTATGAATGACTATATATGTGACAAATAAAACTTTAAACTTAACTTTAAAGTGTTTTTTTATGTAAATATAATATTAGATTTAGCCTTTTTTGGTTTATAGAACGTTTTCCTAACATTTGCAATGTGAAAATCCTAGTGTAATTATTAAAATACAGAAACCGTATGGAAACATTCCCTTATGAAACCCTCATATGTCTAAACTTACCACTGGAGAACAATAGACTATCGTTACTTGTAAGTCATTTTTATGCTGGACACATTGTATGTTACATCAGTGGTGTGGAATGTGTAAACAAATCAGTTCCTGTTGTCCGTTAAGCCATCAGATTCCATGACTACACCTCCCAGAATGCATAGTGGCCAGGCAAAATGGCCACCCTAATCCGCAGTACTCCTGTTTTCACCCGTTTCCAGTCACTGACCTATTAACTGTGTTTCCCACCTGCTGTGTGCTGTAATAATGTTTTATAAGTTTTACCTGTTTTGAGTTTGTCCTCCTTCATTATGTTATTTAAGCCTTGTTTTACTTCATTATTCAGAGTTTTTACGCTCCCGTACCAAGCCTGGTTTTGTGTAAGTTAATCCTGGTTTTGACCCTAGCTCATGTTTTTGACCACAATATTGGACTCTGCCCAGTTTATTATTGAAGTACCTGCTCTTGTGGCCTACTCATGTTTCAGCGAATATCTGTTCACTTCAACCTTACATTATCAGTTTCTGTAGAACCACTGACCTGACTGTCTTTTTTCTTAAATAACAATCAAAGAATCTAATAAATAGCCTTCTTTGTCTTTTGTTCCTTTTTTTCTGTTAAAGAAAAGCTTAAAGTTACAGACTGTTCCAAATCACTGACACTGGAGGCTTATTCCAAAATGTTAAAGAAACATCTCCTTACAGAAAAGATGTCCAACATCAGCAATGACATTATTCATATTGGAGCTGTTGTTACACTACTCATCTGAGTGGAAACAACAATTTAACCGTGCTGATGTAGATGAAAATATTAAAACTTTTATAATCCCAACATCAAGATTCACAATGTGAGATCATTACTTGTGTGTGTGAATGTTTAGTTTAATTCTAGGAGTCATACATGTTTAGTCTCTTCCCTAAACAGCATGGACCAGAGTTGATCCCGAAGTTCTCTGGAACGAGTTCCTGCTTAACGCAGGGTGATTTTACTGTAATTATCATGCGCAAGTGCATAAGATCCCATTAGTTCCAGAAGGCCGCGAGACCGGACGTGTTGGCTTGGCTAAATGTCAGCCAGTGCTCGCTAACAGCTCCGTCTTCCAAAGGGGGGAGGAACGGTTGTTCTGGGAAAGTCCACAACCTTGGCAAACCTCAATTTTCCCCGCGCTTTGCATAACTAATTTAACTTAATTAGCAGAGCTCATGGAGGAGGCATAAATCGATTGTTAATTACAGCTGGAATTGGACGGGGTGGTGGAGGGAAGGGAGGGCAGCGGTGTATTTATAGATGTTGGAGGCAGCGCAGACGGCCATATCACCAGCTGGGAAATGGGAGGCATACATTATTCTCTAAAGTATTTTCATTTCCACATTTATCCCGTCTGTAGGTGTGACCTGGGCATGAAAAGTGGAAGGGCGTTGTGTGTTTTGGTGCATGTGAGTGTGTGAGCAGTTGTTCTTAATAATGTGATATGAAACCTACTGGTGGTTATTGCCTCATCATTCTGTCGCGGTTTAAAGTCACGGAGCTGTATGTGTGTGTGTGTGTGTGTGTGTGTGTGTGAGACACTGATTACGACCAAAGCCTACTCTGACATTTTCATTTGCAAGGCTCAAGGAGAAGTTGATAACTAGACATTAGTCTAGGTTTGTTCATCTACAGTTTAAATCCCTGAGTCAAATCTTGCCAGATAAAGCAGAGCGGATGGTGGACAAAAAAGCTTCTGTGTATATTCTCCTGTGGGTTTAAGCATAGTAGTCTGGCAGCAGAGGATATAAAAAGCAATACAAAAAGTATAGAGACACAGAGAAGTATTTTCAAATAAATACAGTCTGGGCAGAGATTATTCATATACTGTCTATACACTTGTAGCAGATATGCAAAGGATTCAGAGAAATTAGCGCTTTTTTATTTCTCTGAAACATCAAAAATGGGGTTTTTTTTCTCTGAGAGAGAGAAATAAGATGAAATAGGGATGCAATGACTGTTTATGGAACATTCAACAGCATTAAAGTAACTATAAATAGTTAAAAGGCCATGCTGTAATATAAAAATACTACATGCACTTCATCTGGCCATATTACACCAGTTCATCATGAAATATTTTATTGTAAACAGTGTTTCTATTATTATTATTTATTATTATTATTATTATTATTATTATTATTATTATTATTATTATCGTGGCAATGGTGCTGATTGATGATGATTGTTATTCTTTTTTTTTATATATATATATTTAAGCATCTTTATAAGCATGCTATAATATATATATATATACAGGGTAAGTCAAAAGTTGTAGGGCATATGACCACCTTCCCATTGGAAAAACTCATCCTTCTGGATATAACCTTAAACATAGGTGCCCTCACCCATTGCTGGGATATTCAGATATATCATTTTCCCTTTGGTTTCTGAAATAAAAGTTGATTCACCCTCTCTCTCTCTCTCTCTCTCTCTCTCTCTATCTCTCTCTCTCTCTCTCTCTCTCTCTCTCTC
>JAOVVF010000027.1:11755358-11771169 GCA_028565595.1 Duopalatinus emarginatus
AGGTTTCTTCCTTTTGTCATCTCAGGGAGTTTTTCCTTGCCACTGTCGCCACCGGCTTCTCATTAGGGATAAAATTTTCTAAATAATTCTGTAAATGTATAACCCTTTTCATTATTTTCTGTAAAGCTGCTTTGGGACGATGTCCATTGTTAAAAGTGCTTTATAAATAAAATTGAATTGAATTGAATGTGTTGGAAGCAAAAAAAAACAAAAAACGGGCGAGTGTAAATATTTGGATGACTTTGACAAGGGTCAAACTGTGATCAATGAGCATCTCCAAAACGACAGGTCTTGTAGGGTGTGTCCCAGTATGCAGTGGTTAGTACCCACCAAAGTGATCCAAGGAAGCGTCCTTGGTGCCCATGTCTAGACCATCAGGTCTGATCCTACTGAAGATTTCACAAAAGGACCTGTTGCTAACACCCTGGTGCCAGATATCAATCAGACAGTCTTGTGAAGGTGTTAATATTATGGCTGATCGATGTACATGCATTACGTCGAAATTTGTCTCATCACGTTTCTTTGTCTCTGCAGGACGTGGACTCTGTGCGGGACTCCTGAGTATTTGGCTCCAGAGGTGATCCAGAGTAAAGGTCACGGCCGGGCGGTGGACTGGTGGGCGCTGGGGGTTCTGATTTTCGAAATGCTCGCCGGGTGAGTGGGCAAACGTGCACATGCACACACAACACAATGTTTTGTCTTGTTTTACCGTGAGGACCTTCACTACTGGGTAGGTCGCCAGGCCATCGCAGGGCAGGTACACAGACAGACAGGGCACACACACACATACCTAGGGGCAATTTAGTCTTTGGACTGTGGAGAAATCAACACGGACACAGGTAGAAAATGCGAACTTCTGAACTGTCCAGCCAGGGAATCGAACCCAGATCCTTCTTGCTGTGAGGTGACAGTGTTACAGTTTGCACCACAATGTCGCCCTCATAGCTAATTAATGCTTTTTGGCCTATTCATTCGTTCATTAATTCAATTATTACTTTTCTTATGGGGAGCAGCCACATGATCAGACATTCCTATCTGTTTGGGTTTGTTAGACACACGTTTAGAGAGAATCAACTACATTAGTTGTTGGTTGTTGTCCATCTGTTGCCTCATTAATACAGAGAACACTGGCTTATTAAAAAGACCGTCTGGAACAATATGAGCTTGGAAATCATTCCCCACTAGAGGGCAGCACCGATCCACAATTCCTCCGAATCTCAGGCGCAAAGACAAACGTCGACCATGGGACATTCTTGATTTCTGACATGAGAACTAGCACAGCCAGATGTGTCTGCATTGAAACAGACACATCTGGCTGCGTTCAGGTTCTCGAAAACCAGACTGAAGCAATTTAGAAACGTTATATTGAACTCATGATTCAAAAATCCGAATCAGTTGTGAAATATAGCAGGATGCACCTCCATCAGCCGGACCGTTACAGAGTCTGTTAGCTTCCACTCCATTATAAAAACCTCCATCTTAAACCTTATTGTTATTGCTGATTACAATTAAAATGTAAATTGAAGTTTTTATTTACTTCTTTATCAAGGGTACTGTTCATTTAGACGAGCCTATGCAAAATACATAGGCTGGTAATGGCTCCATAATGGTATAGTGTTCGTTTAGCTGAAATTCCATAGGACCCCTGGTCCATCTACAGACCATTCCATCTCTGACAGGTGAGCACTGTGTGTTCCTCTATTCTGATGAGTTACACCAGTTTATGTCCTGCATTCATTCTGGTGGGCTTCCATCAGGACAATGCACCACCACACATGTCTACACACTGACACCACAATGTCTAGAGATGCTAAATCGAGGAACACTCAACTGAGTTTTGCCGTTCCCACCGAAGTCAGTAAGTGCCAAAAAAAACTGGTACCCCAGTCTAGTACTTTGTATGTCCCCCATGGAACATGGACTTCACAAGCAGAGATATTCTGTAGGCAATGAACACCATAAATAATTCTGTTGTATTCCAAGGTGAAAGTGAAAGCCTTACTGTGTTTGCACACAGAAGGAATGTGACCGCCGCATTTAACCCATCCGTGCAGTGAAACACACACACCAGTGAACTCTAGGGGGCAGTGAACACACTTGCATGGAGCGGGGAGCAGCCCCAAACCACGGCGCCTGGGGAGCAGTTAGGGGAGTTAGGTGCCTTGCTCAAGAGCACCTCAGTCGTGTCTTGCCCTGGGTGGGGATCAAACCCGCGACCTTCCGGTCACAAGACCACTAGGCCACGGCGCTGTGGATTTCTGTGCTCCACAGCACGCCTCATGGCGTCCCAGATTCCCAGTGTTTGTAACATTGAGATCTGGTGACTTTGGAATGACAAAACCCCAACCTTAGATGAGTGTTCCTCTAACCAGAATTTGGCGTCTCTAGACCATGCATTGTCCTGTCGGAAGAGACTAAACACATCAGAATGAATGGCAGGCATGAATGTGTGTAAATCGTCAGAATAGATAAACACACAGTTTTCACCTGTCAGAGATGTTTGTAGATGTACCAGGGGTCTCATGGGATACCAGCTAAACAAACCCTATACCATTACGGAGCCAACATCATTTATGGCAGTTTTTCTGGTATATTGTGCCACAACAAACACTAACCTGCTACCAAAGGAGATGTTGGATGACTGCAGCTGTTTTATAGCTTAGGACAGATGTGCCACTCGACATCTGGTTCTTGTGTATGCGAAAACGATTTCATTATTTGAAAGTAGTGTAAAAACAACAGCTGATAAAAAAAACAACGAAGAGTTCGAGAATTGCCTCCGCTGCTTTTAAACAACGATGTTGTGTCGTGTACTCTCAGTGGATAAGGGTCCAATCTAGAACCTTTAATTGCTGAAAGCTTGGACGGTTCTGTTGAGAACCGTTAGCATTATTGACCTTGGGCAACTGATGGGTAACTGGTGTTGGGTATTCCAATCAGTTTAGGGTTCAAGCTGCCCTGATATAAAGCCTACACAGACATTTTCATTGGTTTAGTATGCCTTTTCTTTGACATTCTTTAACTGCTGAAACCGTGGACGGTTCTGTTTAGGACCCTGTGAGCAGAGTTAAAAAAGAAGACTCGAAACTAAATTCACTGCAAAATCAAAACCATACATCGCAAGCCCGAGTGCATGTGTTTGATCCCGATTTATTTTTTAATTAAGGGTAAGTGGGTTGATTTTATTACTTGATCATGACACCAAGTTTAAGACTCAGCCAAATAACTGTAACCAAATAACTTCAATAAACAGTTCAATAAGTAACCAACATTTTATCTGATTCTTTTTTGAGAAGTCTAATTACATCCAGTCGATATTTTATATCATCTAGTGAGTCAATCCAGAGCTGGAGCTTCATTTATGGAAAATACTAGCAATTTAATCTGTCCTAGTCCGCATCTGGTCAGTAATTTTTTAAACCTGACCTCCAGAATCCCTTATAAGCACCCTCCCATGACATGGCTTTACAACACAAGCTTTTCATTTCTGGTTGTCCAGCTGAGAAGCCCAGCAGTGCTCCTGTTCTCTCTGCCCTGAGAACCTGTCCTGCTTGTTACGCTTGTACGAAGACGAATTACCTGGCCGCCATACGGTACCTAGAAAGCACAGCGCTTATCTTGGCAAGAAAGCAGAAAATATACCAAATATAAATGGTCCTGTCTAATGTTCCCTACTGGTCCATTACACAATATGAATGATTTTCTGTACAGCATCTTTATATTCAAGCTAGATCTGTATGTAGGTTCAGTCTATATGTATCGGTCTGTACAGATGTTTAAGAGGCAGTAGTTTTATTGAATAAATGGTTTAAACAGCGAAGTGAATTGATGGGAAAAACATTGGAACCGTTAGCATTAATGACTTTCTGAAGATTGGGTAACTGCTGACGGGTATTTCAATCAGTTTAGGGTTCGAGCTGCCCCGATATAAAGCCTGCACACACATTTTTATTGGTGTAGTATGCCTTGGCTCTTGATTTTTTTTTTTTCCAGGCCTGTCAGTTAAAGGAGAAATTTCTTTGACATTCTGGTAATCAAACATTGGAAATTTAATGGAGATTTTTTGGGGAGTTTTTACCCTTATGAAACTCAACGATTGTTTTACTGTGGGCGTTTATGGTAACTATAGTTGTTGTATAGTAGGGGTGCGAATCTCTCAGTGTCTGGCGATTCGATTTCCATTCTGATTTTTGGGGTCATGATTCAATTCAAAAACGTTTTTTTTCATTTCTAATGGTCTATATATTTAGTTTAAATTATGTGATTGACGAGATGAAACAACAGTGTAAACAAATAGAACTTTTCAAAAGTATATTTTTAGATTCTTTACTGTATTATTTTTTTTGCATCATTTTATATTTATACTAAAAATAGGATTGTGATAAAATTCTGTAATTTAAATGATCAGTATTAGGTTCACTTGGCTGTCTGGCTTTTTCTTAAGTAAAAAAAAAATCTGTCAATAAACAAATAACTCAAAATATATGAATACAAAAGTAAACATAGACTTCAGTCTACCACAGTGTATTAACCTTTAACTGAAAATTAAAATACAGACTTTAAAGTCATAGTGCATTACTGCGTTTATATATTGTATAATTTTATCTGAATGGACTCCATGCTAGCTGTCTCCATTCAGACAAAGGGCTTGCTGTACGGTGGCGTAGATGGCCTTCTTCTGCGGTGGCCAAGTGAACACAAAATGTGATATTCAGAACACTTGGGAGTAGGAGTGGCAAAAAATAAAACTAAAATCTATTTTTGGGCATTTTGAATCGATTCAGAATCAACAGGACAAGGATTTTTTTTTTTAGCAATTTTTTTATTGTATAGTTAAAAATTATTCTACCATGAATTACTAAGGTATCTTGATGTAACTGTGTTTATACTATAATTCTGTTTACTATTGAAGTTTATAGTAACTTTGATTATTGAATATTTAATGGTTCCACTATAATCTACTAAGGTAGCTTTATGTACCTGTGTTTATACTATAATACTCTGGGTTTCTATGGTAGTTTAGTAACTATGGTTATTGTACATGTTACATGTTAACCTAGCATGAACTACTGAGGTATCTTATGGTAACTATGTGTATACTATGAATCTGCCATGGTTTTACTATTGTACCATGTGATATACCATAGTAACCATGTCATCGTTTTCTTTTGGCTATACCAGTTTTAAAATCTTTGGGTTTTTTTTGGTAAGGCTTGTGCTCCTCCACAAAGCCATGTTCTACCTGGAAAGCTGGTTACTGGTCCAAAGTGCTGGAGCTGAAAATGATCCTTGAAGCCACAGCCCAAGAGCTAAACTTACAGAGATCCTGAAAAGGTTTTTGTGGCGAAATACAGACCTACAAGTTTTGGAGATCCTCAATAAGTCCTTGTGTTAAAAAAAAAACACACACCTAAACCCACTTAAAGTTTCTGCCATCCTCAGAATGAAGTACACTCTTGAAGTACATAAGATCCTTGAAGTGTCCCTATGACGGAAACTCTTTTGAAGTTCCTGACATCCTAAACGGGTTCCTATGATGGACACCAACCAAAAAAGTTCAGAGGATCTGAAACAAAAGACTCCAATGGAACCCTACCTAAAAAAAGACCCAAAAAACATCACAGTCTCTGGAAACCTGTGTAATCTTACTAAGAGTCCGATCAACTAACTGTTGTGGAAACCCATCTAAAGTTTGAAATCCTGAAAAGTTTCAGGAAAAGTTTCTCTTCTCCGAGGGGTTCCTGAGAAGTTTCTGAAAGCCCAAATCCAACTAAAAGATCCTGAAAAGACTCAGCAGTGGAAACCCACCCTACTGTGAGTCTGATTGAAAAGTTCATGTTGTGGAAACCCATCTAAAGTCCATGAGAACCTGAAAAGAGCATAGAAGGTCATGGAATACCAATCAAATCTCCTAAAACCCTGAAAAACCTTCTCTAAAGAAAACCCCCACCTAAATTTTTCCAAGATCCTGACAATTTTCTGGTGGCAGAAACCAACCTAAAGTCCTTATGATCTTCAAACAGTTCCTACAACTGTTCCTGGGATCCTGAATCGGTTTCTGTGGTGAAAACCGCCCTGTTGCTTATCCGATCATAGAGTAAGTGAACCGAATGAGCTCTTGTCTTGGCTAGGATTTTTCTAGGATCTGTCCTGGAGTAACCTGCATACATCATCATAACCTCGACAGATTCGCATGCCTCTCGCATGATAATTCATATCCTAAAAACTGCAGCGAGTCCATTAATTACACACAGCTGTTAAGACCAAGGAGCAGCTCTTGGGAAAACCATGACGTCGTTCCAGAAAAGCTAGATGCGTCGACGATTTTTATGATTATGACATGTCTTCAATGCTTACAATCACCATGGCAATTCAAAAGTAGCCTACAGTCATAGGCTGTAAGTGAGCTCGTGTATCTGTAGATGCTGGATGCTGCAAGAGATGCAATCAGCTCCACAATAAAGAAACCAAGAGTAGAAGATTGCTGATCATTTCTGATTCAACAAGCACTGCCCATAATGTTAAGACTGCCAGCTGTGTGTATGGCGGTAATACCTTTAGGAAGCTATATTCTCGGATTATTTTGTCTGACGAGCCTGAGTTTGACATATTTTATGTATGTTTTTGCAGCAGTAACTTCAGCTCTGCCATCAGACCTGTCTCTGTCTTCTAACTGTGCTATACTGCTTCTCCCAGACTAGTGCGTAGTGGAAAAAGTGAGACCCGCCCGTCTTACTCCCCAGCCTCTTTAGAAGTGTTCAGTCCTGTGAGACAGAGACCCGCTCTTGGCCCTTGGCCTTTTTTCCAGTCCTTTAAAACACACACACAAGTGCGCACTCTCTCCCTCTTCCCTCCTCGTCTTGCACACACTTACAGACTCATTCAGGTCTAAGTGGCTTACAGAGCTCCTGCGCCTCGTCAATGGACTCGTACCGGCTCTTTAGAAATGGAGTGCTTCATGAGAGAGCAGGTTCCTGCCTGGTGCATTTAACTTTGCATGAATGCAGATGTTTTTCTGGTCGGTTGTGTGGTCTGGGGGGGAAAAAAACAAGTGAGAGTATAACGGGGAACCCATTTGCATTGTTGGTGCACTGGGGCCTTTTTTTCAATACGACTGTTGCGATGAACAATGTCAGTTGTCAGATAAAAACTCAGTCTGGTTTAGTGAAGGAAGCATGGTCTTTGTGCCTCAGTCAGTTCCAGTCAAAAAAGCATGGACTTTTCTGTTACCTGAGCATAGGGCTGGGCGATATGGTCAATAATCTTCTCACGATTTTTTATTTTTTTTTCAGTTGATATCGATATATATCACAATATAAAGTCTACTACAATATAAAAAAAATATCTGCGTTCATGCAAAGCTGCTTGGTGTGGCACAGTGGTAGTGTGGTACATCATTGGCTCCCATCTGAGCGACCTGGGTTCGATTCCTGGTCTGGGCAGCCAGTCTATGCTACACCAATAAGGGTCCTTGGGCAAGTCTCCTAACACTACATTGACCTTCCTGTAATACCAGTAAACTTGTGTGTGTGTGTGTGTGTGTGTGTGTGTGTGTGTGTGTGTGTGTGTGTGTGTGTGTGTGTATATATATATACACACATCTTACGTCTGCGTCTTATACTTCTATCGGGAAAATATTATATTGCGATAATTATCATTGCCATTTTATCGCCCAGCTCTACGTGAGAATGGTACCTGTCAGGCACCACACATAGAACTCTTAGTGGACAGTAGAAAGTATTATTTGTTAGTGATATAACAATGCTGTTTTTTTTTTTTTTTTTTTTTACAACTTGTTGACATTAATAGTTCACCTCCACAAGACTGGGTTAAGAAATATGGCAAGGCTTCATATAAAACCTGCTGTAGGTTTGAAAATATGACAAGCCCTGTGTTTCAGTTCTTATTGAGGGGGTGTGTCCCTGTCCATCACTTGTAATCAAGGAGGTGTGGCCTCTGTGCCTCAGTTCCAATTAAGGAGGTGTGTTATCTGTGTATGACATCCAGTCAAGGAGGTGTGGCCTCTGTGTCTCAGTTCCTATTGAGAAGGTGTGGCCTTGTGCATTACTTCTAATTAAGGAGGTGTGTCACTTACAATAAAGAAGGTGGCACCTATGTGCCTCAGTTCCTATTAAGTAGGTGTGGCCTCTGTGCCTCAGTTCCAATTAATTAAGGAGGTCTGGTCCTGTGCATCACTTTCAAGCAAAGGAGTTGGCCTCTGTATCACTCCTATAGAAAAAAGGCGTGGCCTCTATGTTTTTTAGTCCCGGTGACGGCTTTTATGGTTGTCAGTCCTAATGAAGATGACGGTCTCAGTAAAGAGCCTCTTTTTCTTTCGGTCCTTGTGAATGAGGTGTGGCCTCTGTGATTTTCAGTTCCAGTAAAGGGGTTGTGGCTTCGATCTGTCTATCTCCCTGCTCTAATTTTCTCTTTTATACATTGAATAATTAATCACACATTGACATGTGCATCATATTATCCCAGAAGAGGAAATAAATACCACGAGCATGAGGCATTTCTCTATTATTCTAGATTTCCAGGAAGACCACAGTTCTTTGAGTGCACTGCTTCCTCTTGCATCTTGGAGGAAAACTCCGGCGAACTGCTATGGAAACCGCTACCAATTTGCTCCGGGGTCCAAATAACGTGTCTTCAGCACTCAAGCCTGATCTCCAAAACATCAACTGGTGTTCATTTCAGTCTGGTCCAGCTTTCAGGAGTGCAGCCATAATAATAATGAGTAGTTTTACACTGGCTCTGGTGAGAAAAGTCTGCTTTGATGCTGTACTACGCTCAACTTCACTCACATTAAGTGCTTCCACCTGCTGCTCTCGCCTGCGCCAACTGTCAACACGCCTTAAGTCCGCGCGCGTCTTCAGGTTTATTATACCCTTATGCAGGTGTAATAGCACAGCATGCCGCTGTTTTTCGCGTTCCAAGCCTGGGGGAGGTCGGAGAGTCGGACGCTGCCGTCCAGACCTCTTCTGCATGCTGATCTGTCTCTGTCTTTCTAACGCGTTTCGGGTGTTTGTGACACCGCGTGGTGCTGTTAGAAAAACAACTTAAAAGAAGTGCATAACCCAAATGATTTCGTTTCCATCTCGTCGGCGTCACGAACTCAGCGTCACTACAGCTTGAGAAGTCTTGTTGTTTCTTGCCACTTTTCATCTCCTGGCTTTCATATTCGCTTTGTGTCAGCAGCCTGCTGCTGCTAAATCCATTACTGTAGCTAAGCTACATGTCTGCACACAAAGACCTGACAGTGGAAGGCTGCAAATCCCTGATCTGAAACCCGTTTGTCTTTTCTGCACCGTCATTCGCTAATGATTACTGGACACTAAGGACTAAGGATAACTGGATGCTGTCCAGTCCGAGCATAGAGCTGTTCGTGGACAGTAGACAGTATTATACTATTAAATATGAGATTCTGACAACATTCCTCCAGCTAGCTGATCCAGAGGCTATTTGTCAGTGATATAATAATTCAGCTTTTTTTTTAGCAAGTTGGTGACATTAATAGTTCACCTCCACAAGACTGGGTTGAAAAATATGGCAAGGCTTCATATAAAACCTGCTGTAGGTTTGAAAATATGACAGTCCTGGTAGTTTCTGGCCCCTTTTCCGAGAAGGTGGATTTATTTACAGCCACAAAAGTAGCAACCTGGAAAACAGGGGAAAAAATACAGACCTTCAACCAGATTATCAGTGACAGCCAGGATCCTCTCTGTGTTCGAGGTTATATTCTGTCCCTGCGTCTGAGTCGGTGTCCAGCCACAATCCAGAGACATGCAGTCAGGTGAATAAGAGATGCGTCTGCTCTGCGATGGACTGGCGACCGGGTCAAAGAGTTTCCCTGTCTTCTTATTAGACTTCAAGACCCAGTAGTAGGATAAGCAGCTTAAGTCACGGACGCTCTGCACGACAGAACTCATTGAGTAAACAGATCTCGTCACTTAATGACTTCTGTAATCAGGAACCTTTTAAGTCGTTGTGGTTTTTACACTAAATAGCTAAACACCAAAAAGAGAGTCTAAACTTTTTGTCACGAAAAATTACGTCAGACGTGGTTGAGGAATAGCGTTATAGCGTGCACAAGGAGTTTTTCCGTGAGGCACATGACCATCCAGTTTTTAGTAAACGAGCGTCATGGTGGTGAACTTGA
This sequence comes from Duopalatinus emarginatus, assembly GCA_028565595.1. NCBI lineage: Eukaryota > Metazoa > Chordata > Actinopteri > Siluriformes > Pimelodidae > Duopalatinus > Duopalatinus emarginatus. The sequence continues at coordinate 11,765,521 of JAOVVF010000027.1, forward strand.
ATACGGAACTGAGTGTGCAGCTTGTACCCAAAAAAAAAAAAAGTGGTGCCTGTTGTTTGGGTGCATTTTGGTTTCATGACATCAAACAAAAAGGAGCCGAATGCAAATATTGCTGAATAATGCGGACAACTGCAAATTATTTATTTATTTATTTTACATTTCAGAGAACTTTGTATTTACTAAATACACTAAAATGTGACCTTTTACATAACCTAAGGCATTTCACGTGATGTGTGTTTGGATTACAGTTCTTCTTCGAAATATTCAATAAATAACTATAAGTAGTTTATGTGTGTTTAATTCAGTTATTTTTAAATTATAAAGATATGCATGGTTTCATTAGAAATCTCAGAAATATCTCAGCTTTAATACTTTAGCACAATCTGTTAGTAAACTAGGAACAAAAAATAATCGTTCATTAATTGTAATCGAGGAAAATGTTCAATTAATCGCGATACTGATTTGAGGTCATATCGCCCAGCCCTAATGTGTATATCAAAATGTGTGTGACTGTATTCAGATGGAAACTACTGTATACACAAACACCCACTCCCCGGTTTCCTATTCCACTGTATATTGCATTGTCTCATTAACTATAGCTCAACACCACATTCACCACCAAAACATTTCACTCTACAGGTTTCAGATGTAGCGTACCAGATCTCTCAGTTTACATCTAGAGATCGTGAGCCGACTCCTGTTAAGAGCAGTCACAGAATATATGGCAACCTTTTCCACATTTGACTCTCTAATTAAGGAAACCCTACCCTATCTAATAGTCCTTCCTACAGAATATAGTAGTAAAAGGCTCATTAAACCCTAAATGGCTTAAAATACATAAATCAATCTAAAGTGATTCAAAGTCAATCAAATTTGAGTTTAAGTATGACTGCTAATAAATTGTAATGGGGTGTAGTAGGTGTTTGTGTGTGTGTGTGTGTGTGTGTGTGTGTGTGCATGCATATGCATATAATACACATAATGACCCACCGTAAGTGCTGTGAATTCACACTTCTGTATATAACACACACATACAAACACACACACAAACACACACATATCTCTTTTGCAGGAAATTTTAACTAGATAACATTTTGTCATTGTTTTTTGACAAAATAATAATAATAATAATAATAAATGGTGAACATTTGCATGGCTACTTATGTATAGGACTTAATAATGCAAACAGTTATGAATCCTGAATAGACGAGTCAGCAGACTGGAGGTTCTTGCAGACTGTCTTGAGTCACGTATGGTACATCTGGGTCAATCAACAGTCTGATGTAATGTAGTATAGTCACGTTCTATAAGGGAAATTTCGGGAACATTGGGAACTGTGAAAGGGAGAAGAAGGAGAAAGAAGAGAAGTTTAAGGAGGGCAAGTGTGGGATAAAGGTTACGCCATTAGATGGGGTTGATAGTCGTCTCCTTAGGGGATGCTGGTATCACCTCATGGTTGAGACTTCAAAGGATCATACAAACAAAGAATGGGGGTTATCACTTATCACGGTTCAGCAGACAAAGAAGACGAGGAGTTTATGGAGGGGGTTGGGATGAAGATAAATGGAAAATGGGTAGATACAGCAGTAGACTCAAACTGTAACATGTATACAGTGAACTCACAGCGTTGAAAAAAAACTGTCAGAGCATGGATTACACCAGCTTGCAGAAATATTTTGTATGCAGTGAACACCGTACTTCCTGCAGAACTGCCCACAGTTCTGACTTAGGTGGGAACAACGAGTGTACCTCTAACAATAATCTGGTGTCTCTGGATGTGTGTGGTGGTGCTTTGTTCTGTTAGAAGAGGCCAAACTCATCAGAATGAATACAGGACATGAACTCGTCAGAAAGGAGACACACAGTGTTCACCTGTCAGAGACGTCTGTACCAGCTAAATAAACCCCATGTCGTTACAGAGTTTCTATAGGTGTTTATCGCTTCATGTACTTGCTAATGGATGCAACTGATGACATACTTAGGTAGCTTTGCTATTTAGTTTACATATACTGAGCAAAAATATAAACACAACACTTTTGTTTTGCTTCAATTTTTCATGAAATGAACTCTAAGACTTTTGCTGTCTACACAAAAGGCCTTTTTCTCTCAAATATTGTTCAAAAAATTTGTCTAAATCTGTGTTAGTGAGCACTTCTCCTTTGCAGAGATAATTGTACAGCTGACATGCTGACTGCAGGAATGTCCACCAGAGGGCCTGCCTCATTGTCAATCGAGTGGCTCATGGTGGCGGTGGGGTTATGGTATGGGCAGGCATAATGGACAACGAACACAAGTGCAAACCGTGACAAGATCCAGCGCCAACATGAGCTCCATTCACAACGAGGACATTCCTGCAATCAGCATGCCGACTACACGCTCCCTTAAAACCTGCGACATCTGTGGCATTGAGATGTGATAAAACTGCACATTTTAGAGTGGCCTTGTATTGTGGCCAGCCTGAGGCACACCTGTGTAATAATCATGCTGTCTAATCAGTATATTGATCTGCAACACGTGTGAGGTTAATGGATTTTCTCAGCAAAGGAGAAGTGCTCACTAACACAGATTTAGACAAATTTGTGAACGATATTTGAGAGAAAAAGGCCTTTTGTGTATATTAAAAAAAGTCTTAGATCTTTGGGTTCAGCTCATGAAAAATGGGAGCAAAAACAAAAGTGTTGCGTTTCTATTTTTGTTCAGTATAAAACCAGTTTTTTTCTGGCACAGCTTATGTATAGGGCTTAATAGTGCAAACGTGGGAACAGATATCATGCAATAAATAGTAAATAGTAGGTATTGCGCATATTAAACCAGGTGTGTTAACAGTTCTGGATGTAACTGGATGTCATTTACGGCATTTGGCAGACGCTCTTATCCAGAGCGACTTAAAAGGTTACTGGTATTACAGGTAGGCCAACGTAGTGTTAGGAGTCTTGCCCAAGGGCCCTTATTGGTGTAGCACAGACTGGCTGCCCAGACCAGGAATCGAACCCAGGTGTCTCACATGGGAGCCAATGATGTTACCACTGCACCACAGTGTTAGAGGCAGCTTTAGGTCTTTAGCAGATTTGGGTGTGTATATGGTGTTTGCACGGGGAAGGGAATGTAAGAGAAGAAGGTGTTCCTCAGTCTGTTTGTGTATCCTGATAGACCTGTATCTTTTTGATGATGGGAAACGGACAGAAGGTTTGTGACCTGGGTGGGTTGAGTCCTTGATAATGCTGCTAGTCCTCTTATGTAGGTGGCTAGCTTAGACAGTGTCCAGATTTGAGATCTTGGTACCCACAATAATGCAGAATGCTCTCTATTGCTGTCTATAAAAATTCACTTAAGGTTTATGGAGAAGCCTACAGTATAAATACAGTCACTGCTGCGGCAGGAATAACGTCCAGTTGCATGATTAAGTGTGAATTAGGAATCGAAAGACATCCTGGCGTTTGAAGGTCCGCCGAATCGAAGCTCCGATATTTTTCAGTATTGGAAGAAGCATTAACGTAACTGAGCAACCGGAGACACATCATTTGTTTCCTCTTGTCACTTCTCATGGATTTACCGAATTCAGTCGTCCTGCCAACTAGGCAAAGAGCTCAGCGTTAGTCTTAATTAAGTTTTTTTTTTTTTTTTAAATAGTAGTTCGACAGTGCAGTAATCTTTAACAGAAGGAAAGGAATCATATCTTCAGATCGGATTTCATTTGTATAACGATTCTCAGTTTCAGTCTCACCATCCACATCGATGTGTTAACGCCTGAGGTTGACTTCAGTGTCGTTGTTTTTTTTTCACAGGTACCCGCCGTTTTTCGACGACAATCCCTTCGGCATCTATCAGAAGATCCTGGCCGGAAAGCTGGAGTTTCCACGCCATCTGGATTTCTACGTAAAGTAAGCCAAACGACGCAAAGACAAATGAACGCGACTTAATTACACATTCTCTGTTAACAAGGCGACTAGAAAGGGCGGAATTGGCTTTTTCATCAGGGTGATTTATTCTGCTAATACGCCAGCTTGTAGACGAGTGTGCCTCCGAGACCAGCCACAGCTAACCCAAGTGGTCCTACAGACACAAGCTCCCATTCTCATCCAAATGTGCTGCAATCTAATCTGACTAGTGTTGATGTGAAGCCATTAGCTCAGGCCCGAGACAGCTGCAGCGGAGGAATGCGTACTTGTTACTATCTCTCTCTCGCTCTCTCGCTCTCGCTCTCTCTCTATCTGCTCACACACTATACATCAGGCTTACGCATGACTTGATGTGTGTTATCAGTCATCTTAATACACCTTCATGACGTGAAAGGAAGATTGATCAGACCAGCAGGCGTTCCATTTCATTTCACAGCATTACTTATGGCATTCCTAATAATAATCCTCCAGCCTGGAAGAGTGAAATTTACAGCAGCGTCATGTGCGGAGGACACCCAACGGTTCGAGTCCAGCAGGTTCTGAAGGTGAAAGTGTTAAAGGACGAAAGAATTAAGGATAGAAACGCATTATTCTGGAACGAACAGATCGTTCTTCTATTAAGAAGATGCACACTTTATATTCCATCGTTTTAGTTATTTGTTATTGAAAGCTTTCCCACGCAAGGTATCCGGTTGGGAATCGAGGTGAGCATGATTGAAATCTTGTAGGACGCAACAATAAGACACACAATCAGGAGGATTTAACTTTCATGCAGACATATTAGAGGCACAGTGATCAGATTCTGATTGCTTCTAGTTTAGGTCATGCAGTCATTGTGGTTTCTAATCCAAATATAGATATGCGGTTTGTCTGAAAAATCCGGTGTGAATGACTGACACCAAGGTTAACACTGATCATGTCCAAGGTTGAGCTTTTAAGCTATGGAATGGATAAATTTCATGTCATATGGGCCAAACAGGAAGCTTTTTCCTAATAGCCTAATAATATGACCCTCCTGCACAGTACCTGCCCACAGCAGTATATCACCCTTTCCTATAGTACAGAGGTCACTAATAGGCTGACAGCAATCCGAATCCAGACCCAGACGTTGTCCTACCCTGGCTGAGGACTATAAACAATAAAATATTAAAGATTATTAATTTTAACAGAGTGTTTCTATTTTAATCAGCGTCACTTTTCTAGCATTTACGGTGTAGGTTTAGCAGACCAGTCGCCTGCTTCTGATGTGTGTATTATGATGAGCGCGGTAGACCGAGTCACTCAGTCACACAAACACATGGGAGACTGGAGTCCAGATACAGCAGTGCGAATAAAGTGTGTCTCAAGACACTGAAAATAATCAGACCCACTCAAGCCTGATCTCAGGACACAGAAAAAAATTAGACCCACTCAAGTCTGATCTCAGGACACCGAAAATAATCAGACCCATTCAAGTCTGATCTCAGGACACAGAAAATAATCAGACCCACTCAAGTCTGATCTCAGGACACAGAAAATAATCAGACCCACTCAAGTCTGATCTCAGGACATAGAAACGAATCAGACCCACTCAAGTCTGATCTCAGGACATAGAAACGAATCAGACCCACTCAAGTCTGATCTCAGGACACAGAAAATTATCAGACCCACTCAAGTCTGATCTCAGGACAAGGAAATAATCAGACCCACTCAAGTCTGATCTCAGGACACAGAAAATAATCAGACCCACTCAAGTCTGATCTCAGGACAC